>JAVLUZ010000690.1:314501-540731 GCA_036768485.1 Mermis nigrescens
TGCCTGACAAGCTCCGCTGATGTTTACAGATCATACTTGAAACAGAATTAAATTATGGTTCTGATGCAAAAATTGTCTCATCTTCAGTCTGCGCTGTATTTTCATGAAGGGTTCCAAAGAACGTGCGGCGCACCAAAGATTCAAAATTGCTGAATTTCACAGATTTTCTGCCTAGAATTACACAGAAACAACAATAATTTTGTCCTTCAAGCTTTGAAGATATCTCAGAACTTAATGTTTTATAATGAAATTGTTTCAGTAGTTTAGCTCTGGAGCAAACAATGTTAATATAATGCAAAATATCCTATAAGACGGTTGTCATGACAAACATGCACGTGTCCAACTTCAGCCCACTTGATTATTGCCAAGATGGCTGGTTTTTGCTTGTGTCGAAGGAAGTGCATTTCGAGGCAGTTTATCAAAATCACACTTCAGCCCATTTATATGGGCAACCTATCATTCAAGGGCATAATGTTATTCATCCAATCAGATGTAATGGCCTTGGATATTGGTCATGATAATAAAGGTAATTTCATTAGCCGTAATGAGTTTAAGACTAGTTTGACCTGACGCCCGATGCAGATGATAGTGGGCATTGGGATCTAGTAAAAGAAGAACAACAAGTATAAATGTCAAGTTTGGTGATGATTTACCAGACTCTGAGTAGAAATTATTATATATGCCTAATTCGATAATCTGATTATGATTGATAAAATCACAATACATTTCACGATTATAACGCTTGAAAATGAACACTCTGAAATACTGAAAATTTAGCACTGATCCTGGTGTAAAGAGAATTTTACTGAGCCCTATTGATCGCCTTCCACCTATACCCCACTACCCTGCCGACTAATAGCCAATTTGATTTTAGTAATGAGCTGGGGTCACACTGGGTCGCCATGTTTTCAGTCATAAGGTGCACTGTGATACTTTGATAGCTATGGCCAGCAATCTTTTGAGCTCGGAGAATATATTGAGAAATGCTTCATCATACACGTATAATAATATGAGAGTTCAGGACTTTTCTCTACATCATGCGGTCATATGTGTATCTACTTTCTACATTTCGTGCAAAAGGCGTTTCATCTCAAAAGAATTGTAAAATCTATGCACACGCCTGAAATCTATAAATACTTTGAGAAATGTATGAAACAAACATGGATCCTAAAATGTTTTACATGACGCTTCCGAAAATTTCAAAGAATCAAATCATGATCTACTTTTATTACAAAGCTGCCCAGACATATTGTGCTTAAAGGCGAGGGAAGTAGGCTGGGGCTGAAATAATCTATGCAAACACTTGGCATACAGGCCAAGATCAGAGCATGATACAGTTTTATGATTTGAAAAATAATATGCGAATAAAATGTTGATTCCTCGAGCGAGGTACTTGACTATACAATCTTGAAAACCATAAAAAGTGGTTTAAAAACAGTCAGTCTGAAAGAAAAGTAAAGTATACAGAATATATTTAGTAGATGAAATGTACAGTTTATCATTTGATTATCAACACTGAATATATTCGAAGTGTAAAGTTGACCAAACATTCAATGTATATGCCAGTTTTTAGAAAGCATTTAAGGCTGCTGTATAAGAATTAAGTATAACTGCCCATCATTCTCCCCGATATGCTAGGTGGAATGCATACTTTACGTATATTGCGATATAGTTGAGCCTCAAATCGTTGGAAACGTTTTGCACTCCTCTTGCAAGTTGTAAATATTGAAGGAAAGTACATGGACATTGTGAATCATTCATATATTACCCTGCATTATATACCTGTGCTGAAAACCTTCAATACCATTAAATAATCAAAGAAATCAAAGTCAGCCAGTTCCTTTGAATTTGACAAAACATTAAAGGTGTTACATTTGGAAACTAACAAATTAATAGATACTGTAAACACAACTGCGTTGGAAGAGCGGACCCTGCTTCAGACTGTTCAAGTGTTGTACAGGGGTAGGAAGAGTGGACCCTGTTTCAGGAATTGTCACTATGTGTAATAGTAGCAAGACACCCCTGATTTGTTAATTTTTTATCACCAAAACATGATGTATGCCCACAGAAATATTCTTATCACCACTGCGGGCGGCGGCGGCAGCCCCACAACACGTCAAGTGTGTTTAAGCTTGTTTAACTCGTTATGAATTATTTCAATTTATCATTAATTATTCATTTGCAGCGCACGTCACAATGCGTTTGTATCGTTTTGCCTATCTTATAACATGGCTATGATGGGGACTGCCCCTTCCCAAGGCCTGTCTTTGTATACCACTCCATCACTCAGTCACAATGCGGCGGAACATCACAATGTAGCTAGAACAGCTGCCATGGTTGCTTATATCTTATAACATGGGCTATGTTATAACGTTGTTCTGGTGTGGTAATAGGTGCTATAACAAACTACTTTAACTGCATATAAAATGCTTCGCAAGTGTTATTGACTAAACAGGTTACAGCAATATTAATAACATCAAGAAAAATGCCTACTATTATTTAGCCAATGCATGCAAAAATTGTTTCGGTTGCTGCCTCACTTAGCCAATGCGCTGATGGTAGAAGTAAATGTATATTACCAGCTGTAAATTGTTTTTGCCAATGCTGTGTCACTTTAACCAATGCATATGAATTACCACTTAAATAATGTGCTGATATTACTACCCAGTCTTGCTTATTATAATGTTTCAGGGCCCAACAAGCTGGTTAAAAAGTGGTGATAGCGGTGTTTAAAAGTGCCACCCCCATTGTTGGATAAGAAATATTTACACACTTCCAACAATTTTATCAATTTCTGTTGAGAAGGAATCTGGTCATATTATCGAATGGCTGTTGTTGAGTACTGCTGATAGAGGAATGGTATTGATTTAGGTAGAGGTAAAAACAGCTGAAGGGAATTGCATCGATTTTCGGGGTGTCAAACCCTCCATCAATACGTTGTGGTCGTGTTAATGCTTCACTGACGACTTTGAGACCTATAGTGATTGATGGTGTCGATGCAATCTGTGTTGAGTGGATATTGCCAGCGGTCAAAATGGTGGTATGGTGAACACCATTTTTCAATTTTCATCGTATTGGCTACACCATTAAGGTCAAATTGGGTGAAAAACGTTCTGGTGGTACTTGTTTTGGGGCATACCAAATTCCCTTATCCACAGTGAAGCTTAAAAGCTTTGTTTTTTCACAACACGTTTTAATTTCAGTAAACATGTAACAACATGTTAGCCATTGTTATAATGAATGTTCTGTAAGGCATCTTTTTACTTATTCAGACTACGGTTTTCAGCCGTGGGCTGAGATCAAATGTGCCGACATTTGATCAGTTAGCTTAATCATAATGAGCGAGCAAAACGATTTTGGTCACGGTACACAACGCGTGATCAGGAAACCTTTCAAACTAAAATTTTCAAAGAAAATTTACGACTACGCAACATGTAAATTGATCTGGAACTAGCTAATTTTTTTACGGAATCCTTTCATTTGATTATCAGACTTCCATATCTCAGAATTGAATTTTGGTCCTATTTCACACTACTCATCAGCACGAACGCATGGTGATTGTGTCATTTTGAGCTTGCCAGATCAGTGCCTTGTTGGTTGATAAAATTTGTTTTCCTCTCTATTTTAACTTCGATGACATTTAAATGAAGTTTATAAAAGGAATTATACATATTCATTAAACGAATATATGTCTTATATATGTATATGCAGAAACATGCAACGATGGGGAAGAGGCGTTTGTGAAGAAACTTCATTACGAGTGGACGGAACAGGTAGTTGGTTGGCTCTCGATATCATTTTTGACGTGGCTGCAGAGGGACGATTTTTTCATTTTATTATATTTTGTTGCTCTGCCACGACGCTGAACTCCAGATACGGTTGATGCGCCTATAGCTAGATAAGGGTTGGCAGGTATGTACAGAGCATGCGGGTAGTGCGGTTAGTTTTTTGAAACAACAGGTTTCATGTTCCATTATGCTCAGGCTGGTCTTGCAGCCTCAAGCGACCTGGGCTTGCTTCGCAATAGCTTAAAAAACTGTCTCGATAACAAGTGATAGATTACCAGGCACACAGAGTGGGGACACTGTCGGGATACATCATATTCAATAAATTTAAGCTCAAAGTTATGAGTAGATGAGTAGTCTTCTTTCCTTTCTGTGCGTCCATTTGCACAAACGTTATATTCAGTAATGCTCTCATAACAGCTGGTTGCTTTAAATACTTCTCACTGATGTTTAACGTGCTTTGCTTGACGAGTGGCGGATTTAGCGCCGCAGCTAGCTCCTAGCCCGCAAAATATTCTGCTACGGTAATAAGCCGTAAAGCGCAAATGGGCCTTTAGAAAGGAAGAGACTTATGGTTTTCTGAGCGGATACCTGCACTATCAGTCTGTTTCTCATAACTTTGAGCTTTAAATTTTGTGAATTTCTCAGAAGCAATCAGGCTGGTTACGATAATCACATATCAAGTCAATGCTATAATCGCAATCTGTCGACTTTATTGTCGGACAGTTTTTTAAATTTTTTATGCCCAAACTTGTGCGAAACAGACTACAGGTTAGAAAAACAGTACTCATAGGGACTCTACATACATTTAAGGGGAGCATAATGCAGGCAAGCAAAATATGTTCTTTATTACATTCATTTCAAAAACAACTACATACATTATAACGAATACCACGCGTGAGTATGCATACATACCTGCCAATTTTATATCTACTTTCAACTAAGTATAAATATATATCCAACCGTATCGCAATCTACTGGATAGTTCTGCATCTGCAGCTGATTAGCGTTAAAAAATGGCAAGAAACGACCGCACAGCTGAATATGCAAATTGTCGCAAAAGCACAAAAAAAATAAAAATCTATAATAAAATGAGCATCGCTGCACAAATCGCGCCATTCTACAAAAATAACAGAAACATGCGTCAAAATAATTTCGGTAATATGTCGAGAGCCCGAATAAAACATCGCCGATATGAACGTGTCCATGCGAAAATTAAAAAATAGCACAAGAAACTACATAAGCAGCATAGCACTTACGCAAACTTAATTTTACTATAGTCTGTTCCATTCCAAACGGCCCATTTTTTCGCTAGTCTTTATTACTGTAATGAAGTTTCTTTTGCACAAACGGCATCTTTAACTATGCTCCCGTAATGGATGATTGATTTAAACTCGTCTTATTGATGTTTAATGTGTTTTATTTAAGATGTGACCGCATCTAACTGACTGCCGCAACAACAACCTAGACCTTTGCAAAATATTCCAACTACAGTAATAAGACGTTAAGCGGAAATGGGCCGTTTAAAATGAATGTAGACTATAGTATTTCTTTACAATCGTTCACTTTTTGTAAACTTCATATTTAAATGAATAAAAATTCGGAAAGTTAAAACTTAAAAGCCAAATATTAGGGAAACGTGGAGGAAAGTAAAATTTTTATCAATAACAAAATTTTGAGCTGCCTGATTTTATCACAAACGAAAGCTCAAAATGACACAAATGCAAAGATTATGCGCGTTAAAACTAACACAGAGGACGTCGCTGACATACACGGGTAGCAGCCGAATTCTGGGGGGTCCGATGAGGCCAAATTGTGAAAAATAGGACAAAATTCAATTCTGGGGTCTATCGATTTTGAGGGGGTTCGCTGGCCAATCAAATGAAAGGAATTAAGTAAAAATTATGGAAATCTTCAATTCCCGAAATCCTTGTAATGGTAATTTGCATGATTTGCTGGCAATTAAATTAAATTTTATTTTTAGCGGATTATGTAGAAAATTTTAGTTTATTTAAAGGTTTTCCTGATGCGACGTCCTCGCTATAAAACACACAGCAACATAGTGAAAGCACATAGTCGTTGATTATTCATTACGTAATCGTTAAAATCGTTTTGCTCGCTCAATTATGATCGCTAACGGTCAAAATATGACTTTTGACAATCTCGGCCAGACCCTTTACATGAAGAAATCACGAAAATAAAAGTAACGTCCTAGATAAAGTGAGCAAAGAAAAGATGCATACGATACCTGGCTCAGGACGTTATTATATAACAATGGCGGCATGTGCCTCAGTACTGGACATGACGCTGAAAGGAGGATCAAGTTCAAAACGATGTTACGGCGAAAAAATAAAAAGCTTTTAAAACGCTAGTAAGGGATGGGGGTTTGGGGGTAATGCACCCCCAAAACCAAAATACACCGAATTCAATTTTGAATTTTTCTTGTTTTTTCGCAATTTTTGATGCCAATGGATAGTGCTCGATGAGAAACGTTGAAAAATGGTGTTTTTTCGCCATACCACCATTTTTTGACCTTGAAAAATCTTGCACACCCTCCCAGAACTTCGGTGGCGCCCACCTATGCTGATAAGTTTTTACAAAAGGTACGCGAAAATCAGACTGATGTGTTTGTTTAGATTAAACTGAATGGCAATAATTCCACCGGTTAGTAATATAAACACGGAAAAATAAAGGAGCATCCAGCATAGGCGCAGTTAGGTGCGTAAAAATCTAACCTTTGAGAAATGGACCAACCCTTCCACCTTTACATTTTTATTTTCATCATCGGAAGAAAAATCATAGTCTATTACTCATTATTTTATTTATTATTTATTATTATTTGTTTAAATAATTAGTTATCATTCATTATTTCATTTATCATTCATTAATATTTGTTTGTTTCATTTATTTATTCACGTGTTTTATTTATTTCTTCGATATTTGAGCAAAGACACACAATGTTACCGAGTCAGTCAATCGGAAAATATGTATTATTTCATATTCGGCTTAATTATCCCTAATTTTCGAGCAGCCAACTTTATATCAGCCGAAATCGTATTTTAAGTAAATCACTATAAGATTTCAAAGTCAATTAAGCGAGCGAGTTGAAACGAAAATATGTACGACCACAACATGCGTGGAGGGTTTGGCCCACCCCCACCCCTTTGAGAATCTGGCGGACCTCCCCTGAAAATCGATAGACCCCACAATAGAATTTTTGGTGCTATTTGGACAATTTTACCCTCCGGATTCCCCCGAATCGTGGTCGCTGCCCATCTAAGTGTACGACTGCTTCTACATCGAAAATTTTGGAAGCGAATACAATAACTCCATATAGCTTAAATAGTTTACATTCTGACATTTATATTTAGCCTTCATAACTATATTCAAATATTCAAAATCTTTCTCAGACACGCAAGGACATGACCGGTCTGATGTTGAAATAAAGAATCCAGAAATTGCGGTAAGGATGGGGTGAAATATTAAATATTTCTTACATTTAAATAGCTTTGTCAAATACAGTGCTGTAGTAGTATGGAGGGGGCGCGCGCATGCATTTTGGGGGTACCGCTATGTTATAACGTGGGGACAGGCCGCCTATCTTTTGTACACGGGGGTACCACTTTTTAACCAGCTTGTTGGGCCCTGAAACATTATAATAAGCAGACTCAATTAGGTAGTAATATCGCACATTGACTAAGTGAAGCAATTGTAATGCATTGGTTAAGTGACGCAGCATTGGCAAAGCAATTTTTTGCAGCTGGTAATATCGTACATTGTCTAAGTGAAGCAATCGTAATATCGCGCATTGGCTAAGTGAGCGCAGCATTGGCGAAGCAATTTTTTTGCAGCTGGTAATATCGCGCATTGGCTAATAATAAGCGCATTGACGAAGCATTTTTTTCTTGATGTTCGTAATATTGCGCATTGGCAGCCTGTTTGGAATTTATAATAAGCGCACTTGCGAAGCATTTTTTATGATCGGCGCATTTTGTTGACTAGCGAAGCAATTTTTTT
This sequence comes from Mermis nigrescens, assembly GCA_036768485.1. Lineage (NCBI taxonomy): Eukaryota > Metazoa > Nematoda > Enoplea > Mermithida > Mermithidae > Mermis > Mermis nigrescens. The sequence goes on from JAVLUZ010000690.1 coordinate 322,304, forward strand.
ACAATAGGATTAAAAAGAGTAGTTATACGTATTACCCTGGAGAGCAACGTTATAACATAGCCCATGTTATAAGATAGCAAAACGGAAAACACGCTTGACGTGTTCTAAACACATTGTGACGTGTTCAAAACGCATTGTGACTGAGTGATGGAGGTGTGCTATACAGAAGACAGGGGCCTTGGGAAGGAACCGGCGTCCCCCATGCTATAGCCCATGTTATAAGATAGGCAAAACGATAAAAACGCATTGTGACGTGCGCACAAAATGAATAATTAACGATTAATTAAAATAATTAAAATAAACTTAACGAGTTAAACAAGCTTAAACACACTTGACGTGTTATTGGAGCTGCCGCCGCCGCTGCCGCAGTGATAAGAATTAGTGATAAGAATATTTCTGTGGGCATACATCACATGTTTTAGTGATAAAAAATTAACAAATCTGAAGCAGGGGTCTGCTCTTGCTACCCCTGTACACACTTGAGTGATAATTCTGAAGCAGGGGTCCGCTCTTCCTACCCCTGTACACACTTGAGTGACAATTCTGAAGCAGGGGTCCGCTCTTCCAACGCAGTTGTGTGTATCCCCTGTACACAGTATCTATTAATTTGTTAGTTTAAAATGCAACTTAACAATGGTTTTGCCAAATTCAAAAGGAACTGGCTGACTTTGATCAGTTTTAACGTTTATTTCAATAGTATTGAAGGATTTTTTCAGCACAGGTATATAATGCGGGGTAATATATGAATGATTCACAATGTCCATGTACTTTCCTTCAATATTTACGACTTGCAAGAGGGGTGCAAAAACGTTTCCAACGATTTGAGGCTCAACTATATCGCAATATACGTAAAAATTATGCATTCCACCTAGCATATCGGGAGAATGATGGGCAGTTATACTTAATTCTTGCGCAATAGTGTAATTGATGTTATCAAGTTGACTTTCTAGAAACCCCAGCATATACATTAAATGTTTGGTCAACTTTACACTTCGAATATATTCAGTGTTGATAATCAAATGACAAAACTTCTTGTTTTCATCATACTTCAAGCCAAGATATTCTGTATACTTGACTTTTTCTTTCAGACTGACTGTTTTTAAACCACTTTTTATGGTTTTCACAAGATCGTGTATAGTCAAGTACCTGGCTCGAGGAATCAGCATTTTTATTCGCGTATTATTTTTCAAATCATAAAACTGTATCATGTTCTGATCTTCGGCTATATTATGCCAAGTGTTTGCATAGATTATTTCGGCCAGCCCTACTTCCCACTCGCCTTTAAGCACAATATGTCTGGGCAGCTTTGTAATAAAAGTAGATGCGGTATTTGATTCTTGAGAATTGCTCGGAAGCGTCATGTAAAACTGTTTAGGATCCATGTTTGTTTCCTTTACATTTTCTCAAAGTATTTATAGATTTCAGGCGTGTGCATAGATTTTACAATTCTTTTGAATGAAACGCCTTTTGCACGAAAATGTAGAAAGTAGATACACATATGACCGCATGATGTAGAGAAAAGTCCCTGAACTCTCATATTATTATACGTGTATGATGAAGCATTTTTCTCAATATATTCTCTGAGCTCAAAAGGTTGCTGGCCATAGCTATCAAAGTAATCACAGTGCGCCTTATGACTGAAAAACATGGCGACCCAGTGTGACCCCGGCTCATTACTAAAATCCAAATTGACTATTAGTGCGGCAGGGTAGTGGGGTATAGGTGGAAGGCGATCAATAGGGAAGACGCCCAGTAAAATTCTCTTTACACCAGGATCAGTGCCTAGAATTTTCAGTATTTCAAGAGTGTTCATTTTCAAGCGTTATAATCGTGAAATGTATTGCGATTTTTATCAATCATAATCAGATTATCGAATTCGGCATATATAATAATTTCTACTCCAGAGTCTGGTAAATCATCCGCAAACTTGACATTTATACTTGTTGTTCCTTCACGCACTAGATCCCAATGCCCACTATCATCTGCATCGGGCGTCAGGTCAAACACAAAGAAGCAATGACTCGTCTTAAACTCATTACGGCTAATGAAATTGCCTTTATTATCATGACCAATATCAAGTGCATCGTACATCTGATTGAATCCCTGAATAAACTTATTATGCTTGAATGATACATTTAGTGAATGAGTTTGCCCTCCGCATGTCACTCTTACATCATAAACACTAAATGGGCTGAAATTAAATGGCGATTTTGATAAACTGCCTCGAAATGCACTTCCTTCGACACAAGCAAAAACCAGCCGTCTTGGCAGCTGGCCGGTAAATAATGTAAAATTGGGCGTTTCTCTTGAAGGGTTGGACACGTGCATGTTTGTCATGACAACCCGTCTTATAGGATATTTTGCAGTATATGCTAACATTGTTTGCTCCAGAGCTAAACTTACGCTTTCCAAAACTTCTACTTTCCGCACAAACAATTTCATTACTAAAACATTAAGTTCTAGGGGAATATCTTCAAAGCACTGAAGGACAAAATTATTGTTGTTTCTGTGTAATTCTAGGCGAAAATCTGTGAAATTCAGCAAATATCTGTCTTGTGAGAACATGTCAATGTGTAAAGGCGCAGATACTTCCACAATATTTGAATCTTTGAACAACGCCGCACGTTCTTTGAACCCTTTATTATCTGCAGTGTCCACATTAGTCCCACCTTCATGAAAATACAGCGCAGACTGAAGATGAGACAGTTTCGCATCAGAACCATAATTTAATTCTGTTTCAAAGTATGATCTGTAAGCATATAAATCGGAGCTGTCAAACACTAATCGGCCGCCTAAAAAGCACTTGAGTTGCTTAAAGAATGTTTTGCCTATAAGATTGATTGGCGCATAATTTGGTACTGCAGCTCCAGCTGCGAGCGTTGGCTTTTTAATTCTTAGTGCCATGTATATATAACTCCTGTTCATTTGCATATAGTGAGGATCGGGTGGGATCCTAAATTCATATGGTCCTTCATTTGTTATAGGGTGCATAGGCTGCACTTCATCCCAAAATCCTCTTTTGACGGCAACCTGTGTAGGAGGAACTGTGAAAAGATCCAGTTCAGATTTCGTACTTGGAATAGATTTTACGTCTATTAGAGCCATTTTTTCGAATTAGTTTAGTAAATGCATCATCATTATTCCTATTTATAGACTTTTGACGCTTGCCTAAACCTTCCCCAGACATAGCCATTGATGCCTCATCTAAAAATTGCGCCGCCTCGTGCTTTGAATGTTCTTTGGCAGACTGAAATAATGGTTTTCCTTGCGCAACATCAGATGCAATATTAGCTCCTGCCGCTAATGCATGCTTGCCCGCACTTTTACCAATTGATCGTCAGTACAGGCACAGCCATTCTAAATAATGATTTGAAGAAACTCCCTAACCCGCCACCTCGCTGGTATGGTACGCCTCTATACCCTTCTAGGCCATACCCTGTTTGTGCCGCCTGTTCTGCGTAATATTGTAGCCAAAGGCCACTGTTTTCAGGATTGAATTGAATATGCATTTTTAGTTTTTTCTATTTCTACAATATTTTTTCTATTTATAGATTTTATTCATCCCAGGAAAAGTCACCTTCAGAGGCCACTATGCTCTTGCGTTTCCTATTAGCTATACTCTCAAGTGGGGCATTTGAACGTTGATTGTGGAACAGCTTGTTGCAGAATTTTTTCAAAAGCCTGGGATGCTGCTCTAGCACTCTTATTTGTCATTGCCTGTCCATAGGCTTTACGTGAGAAAACATCAACAGCCATTAAAATATATCGATTCCTAAAATTTCTATTCTGAAACTCTCTCAAGTCCAACAAATCTATATCCCACAATATGTTTGGACCAGATACAATAATTGCTCGTCTGTGAAATCGCTTTTGTATAGGTTTATGCAACTGATATGTGAACTGCTTTTGTAGAAAAGATTTTATCAGTCTTGGTGATTTCTTTGAAACTTGCTGCAACTTGTTCATTCCTGAAAATGAGGCAGGACTTTTCACATTAGTCCATTGCTTGTTAATGCTCTCCATTTTTCTCATCATTTAAGTATTTGTTCTTATATTTATAACCTATTGTATTCCAATTTTTGTTCCAAATTTGACAAACTATACTCCAAACTTTACAAACTGTGTCTCCAAACTTTACAAACTTGCTATGTTATAACGCATAAATTATGTTCCAAACTTTACAAAAAATGTTTTAAACTTTACAAACTTTGTTTCATATTTTACAAAAGTTTTTGTGCCCATTTGTCGATGTCCGACCTACACCACGAGGAGGTTGGCACAATGGTAGGTCATTTTCAGTTTATATCTATTTAACCATGGCTCTAGAACTCCTAACCACGTGCCCGGTTCAGAGGGATATTAGGCGCCCTATTGCCATGAAAGAGCGAAAAAATCCTGAAAATTTATTTTTTTGTGTGTTCAAATGTCAAGTGGGACTGTAGATATGCCGTCAGACAGGACTTTTCTCTTAATGTATAGATACGGCAGCCCCTGTTTCTCTTGAATGTATGTCCACATCTGATTATCAGGTTGCATCCTGAATCCAATATTTTTTCCTACATGTGCTGTTTGAGTATCCAACACACCAGTATACTGATCGAAGGTCAGCCGATTAATTTTTTTCATTAATCCTTTACTGCTGACTTTAATATTTCCTGTCAAGTCGTCAACAGCAATGTACGTTTTTGCAGCTAAACAGCACATGGCTGTTCCTTTAAACTCCTCTTTCAGCAGACCAGGAGTTCGTTTAGTGGCTTTTGATGTCACAAACCACTTTTTATGTATTTCCGCAAACTCTTCCCTGAGTTCAGGCTTCACTAAATCCAACAAATTTTCTTTAGATAGTGCCAAGTATATGCTGTCAGTGTCTGTCTGCATACACTGATAATCCGAAATGTCAAAATATTTCAACAGCACATCATAAAAGAACTCCAACATTCGGATTTTTGCCCAATTATAGACTGATAGACCGATTATTATAGGCAAATCTAAAACAATTTCCTTCTTGAACATATGCACTTCATAACAGTTCGTTGTTATGAATTTAACTTTCTTAATATATGGGCTAAGACTTGCTTCAGCTGCTTTTTCGTAGTCGGCATAAAACACATCTACGTGCTGCTCTTTATTTGTTAGTGTTTTGCCATATCCAGTGTTGCCCAATAGTTTGAAAGTATCGGCGATCATGGCCAGTTCAGGGTCCTCATCACCTTCTTGTCTATGCTTGGTGACTGTATCCCTAAATTTTTCAAATGGCTTTGATCTATCGTACTGAATAACTTCATAAAGTTTCTCCAGTACAAGGCCATGTTGGACCAAAAATCTAATCATTTCTGTGGAAAGCAGAATTTCTTTTCCAAAATAACTACTGATCAGATTATGTCGAGGTTTTGTAAGTAGCCCATTTTTCTCTGCATACTCTTTCATCAGAGGTCCAATATCCTCCCTGCCAATTTCTGCATGTTTTATTATTGGCGGGAAATCGGCAAGTAAGGGTTTCAAATTTTCAGGAGTAGAAATATCTACTTTTGCAAAGCCAAAAACTGACCCATCTAAGACTGCTTGGATCATTTCTGCTTCATTTATCCAGACTTTGAAGTAAAATTTGCGAACAGATTTCAAATATTCCCTCCTAATAGAGTGCCATTCACATTCCCATATACTAATTACATTATAGCCCAGTGATCGTATGTAGGCTTCTTTTGTCTGAATCCATGCATGTGCATCTGCAGGATCCTTTTTCTTGTTTCTTTGTCCTGCCAAGCAGTTATGGCAGTGATAATAACAACCGTAAAATTCATATACTGTATGTGTATCAGCGCAAAATCCGTCAACAGGTAAGCAGGCGGGGCCTATTGTTTTTTCCTTATTGTTACCTAAATGCTGAATATGATGACCTATTTTTTCACTCTCACATTCTAAGTATTCTACTGAAATAGGCCTAGAAGAGCTAATTTTGTGAAATTTATTATTTTTCTCGATTATCCAGTGGTCGTAATAACCAGTAGGCATGTCTTTAGATTGAGCCCACAAGTATAATGCATTAAAATCCAAGCCTACAACTGATTTTACTGGTTTTAATGGGTTGTTCCTGATAAATGTTTGGTCTTTAATTGCTAATCGAGTCATAACCATTGAAAGACCGCCACACATACTCGATTTTAGCATATAGTAGACATTTTTTGAATTTTCCGAGAAAAGCGAAAATTTAGTGTCAGGAATGCTTTTGAAAAGGTACCGTTCTGTGGTTCCCGGTAAGGACATTGCTTCTCTAAAAATATCAATTTTAAATCTGTCCCAATACAGCTGTGACATGTTACTACAGGCTTCTAAGAATGGTACAACATCCCTCATATTATAGAAAATTAGATAGTCCTTCAATGTCGTCATATTATATTGTTGCCAGTACTGCTGGCATTGTGCATAATCGGCTGTGCTGATGCATTCATCTTTAAGTGAGCTGTAGAATGCTTCAGGAGGCGGTAATTGTGTCTCAGACAATTTTTCAAACGAATCTAAATATTCATAAGGGAATTTGGCTTTTACTAATGTCGCCTTGTATGCTCTCATGAACACGTCTAAACTAAAACCAGGTGCAACATAAGTACTAACATCGAGAAACTTAAAAATGCTAGTGGATAAGCAAAGTGTTGATCCGTTTCGTAAAATTGCTTTTGGCCATGTATTGTTTTCAGGATCAGTCCGCACTTGTTGAATGAGTGCAGGAAATAGATTGCGTTTTATTAAATTTACATCATATTTTCCCGAATTGAATCCGAGACACGTAAGTTGAGTGCAATATCTATGCAGCTTAGTTTTAGTCCGAATCAATTTATTGAGCAAGCCTTTTTCTCGTCTAACATCGGCTTCTTGCTCCTTAATATATGCTTCACTAGTGCTTATTTTTGCATCAAGAGCATCAAAAACATGTTGAAATGTAGATAAAAGAATGACACTTTGCGCCTTTTGAATTTTTTCCAGATGTTCTAGAAGCCGTTTGACTAAATGATCCGGATTACTGTCTACAAAACATTGGGGCTGAAATCCCGGAACACTTGTATGCACAGCACAGGAAATGGGCTGATGTTGAGCAACAAATCTCAACTTTTCAGAAGTTTCTATGCATTTCTTCACAAGAAGAGCTTCAAAATCGTAAACAGCGAAGAAATTGCAAAAATGTTGCTCATTTTCAACCTGTATTTCATATTCCTGCAATTCCTCAAAAATTGTTTTCTTCAGCTGATATACTCCACCAGGAAATTTATGTTTTGTTTTGCCATGCCTGCAATGATGTTTTGCATGATCACTCAATTTTTCTGCTTTTCTAAATAACCGCCTACACATGAGGCACATGTATCGTTTAGCATACTGATCGAGATTTATAATGTAACTATAGTGAGCTTGTCTAGAATTGGTGTAAGAAATGTCAAGATTTAATAGTTTTTCATACTTTCTAACTACATTCTTCCAACAGACAGCTACCTCATCCATGTGAAAACACTGAATATCTACCTGAAACAATTTTTCGATCATTTCTAAATCTGTGTATGGGACGCCAATAAAAGTCTCAACATTTGCTAGAATATTTTTCTTTTGGCAGTATTTGACAAAAAATTGATAAACTATGTTTTGCTCAAAGTTTCCTACAAGACACTGTGCTAAACAGCGGAAAAAGCATAAATTATCATTAAATTTATTACAATTATGATCTTGAGTCATATGCAAAGTGTGTCGCTGATTTGTTACTTCTAGTGGGAGTTCTACATCTGTGCAACCACTCACAAAACCTTTCTGTGGTGTCACGAAAAATTCAACATTGGTTATTGCCAGTAGTCCCCATTTAGTGTCAGGGCGAGTAAATTTCTCTTCAACATCAATTTCGTGCAATTTTATCAGCCACATTTTTTACATCATTACCATTAGTTATTAGAATAGGTTTTCCTAATAGTGTAAAATTATTCTGACATGCATACCAATAATTTACTGCACCAGTTTCACGATTTTTGAGAAAACACCCAAGTGCTGCATCTACACGAAAAGCTTCCTTTTCATTTTGGAAAATATCACTCAACATTTCCAGGTAATTTCCAGTTCCCCATCTATGGTTATATGCATGATCCAACACATCATTCACAGGTTTAGTCGTTCGGATAAGTCGCCAGTATCTCCCAACTTCATCCCTAATTTCTTTCAGGGTAGGTAGACAAATCTTCAGCAATAATTTTGTCCTCAGGGATAATTTCAGTACTTTCAATTTTTTCAATTGGTTCAATGACAGGATTAGCACGTACTTTTAGGCATTTTTTCATGTGAGTGTCCGAAAATAATTCCTTTTTTGAATTTAATGATTGCTCACAATACATACATTTTGGTACCACATGTTTCACCTCAAAATGAGTAACTAATTTCCTTTTAATCGGAAAAGAGTGGCACATGAAGGACATTTATACCTAGCTCCTAAATGCGAAGAATTCTCATGCTCTGCTAACCTGCTTTGACGCGTAAAAATTTATCACATACAGTACATTGGTGCAGCTTGCGCTTTGGAAGCTGCGATTGGTTTGAATCGGCACCAAAAAGATTACTGGCGTCTGCCGATGGAGGCTCCTTAGAAACCCCACTGAGACCAGTAACACGAGATTTGACAATATTTGCCCTAATGACGTTTGTCAGAAACTATATTTCAGTTGTAAAAATCCTTATTTATAGACTTTCAGCTTTCAGGCAAAACATTAGTTTGGGTGTGCTTACCAAATGACTTACACTGTGTACAGGGGTAGGAAGAGCGGATCCCTGCTTCAGAATTATCACTCGGCGTGTACAGGGGTAGCAAGAGCGGACCCCTGCTTCAGATTTGTTAATTTTTTATCACTAAAACATGTGATGTATGCCCACAGAAATATTCTTATCACTAATTCTTATCACTGCGGGCGGCGGCGGCAGCTCCAATAACACGTCAAGTGTGTTTAAGCTTGTTTAACTCGTTAAGTTTATTTTAATTATTTTAATTAATCGTTAATTATTCATTTTGTGCGCACGTCACAATGCGTTTTTATCGTTTTGCCTATCTTATAACATGGGCTATGATGGGGGACGCCGGTTCCTTCCCAAGGCCCCTGCCTTCTGTATAGCACACCTCCATCACTCAGTCACAATGCGTTTTGAACAATGTGTTTAGAACACCTCACAACTACGTTTTGCCTATCTTATAACATGGGCTATGTTATAACGTTGCTCCCCAGGGTAATAGGTATAACTACTCTTTTTAATCCTATAGTAAAAAAATTGCTTCGCTAGTCAACAAAATGCGCCGATCATAAAAAATGCTTCGCAAGTGCGCTTATTATAAATTCCAAACAGGCTGCCAATGCGCAATATTACGAACATCAAGAAAAAATGCTTCGTCAATGCGCTTATTATTAGCCAATGCGCGATATTACCAGCTGCAAAAAAATTGCTTCGCCAATGCTGCGTCACTTAGCCAATGCGCGATATTACGATTGCTTCACTTAGACAATGTGCGATATTACCAGCTGCAAAAAAATTGCTTCGCCAATGCTGCGTCACTTAACCAATGCATTACGATTGCTTCACTTAGTCAATGTGCGATATTACTACCTAATTGAGTCTGCTTATTATGTTTCAGGGCCCAACAAGCTGGTTAAAAAGTGGTACCCCCGTGTACAAAAGATAGGCGGCCTGTCCCCACGTTATAACATAGCGGTACCCCCGAAATACGTGCGCGACCCCCCCCTCCATACTACTGCTGTCCTTTAAAAAACAAAGAGCATTTGTACTCAAAAAACCCCAACCCTTAACTTGACTTGCATTTGGCCTACAGCATAGGTGCTCAAGGTCAAAGTTTCAGGGCGGGGTGAATACCAAAAATTGCTAGGCAGCTATGTGCTTAGTAAAAACGGCTCCATAGCATAGGTAGGCGGCACCAAAGTTCTGAGGGGGGAGGGTGCAAGATTTTTTCGAAGGTCAATAAATTGCCTTAAAAGTTTGTGGTATGGCGAAAAAACACAATTTTTCAACGTTTCTCATCGAGAACTATCCATTGGCATCAAAAAATTGCGGAAAAAACGGGAAAAAATTTTCAAAAATTGAAATCTGGGGGGTGGTATTTTGATTTCTGCGGGGCGTATTTTGGTTTCTCGGATGTGCATAATCCCCAAATACCCCACGTCCAGGTATGCTGTATAGTCCTTTGAGATCAGAAAATTAGCTGGCCTTTTTGGTCTCAGGAAACTAGCTATATAGCCTTTTTGGATTCACAAACAGCTATATAGCCTCTTTGGACTATAAATAGCTATTAATCCCCTTTTGGAGTCAAGAAAATAGCTATACGTATCCTTTTGGAACTCAGAAAAGACAACTACATAGCATTTCTGAGCTCAAAAAAGACTATATTGCTAGTTTATTGAGCCCAAAAAACGCTGTGTAGTTAATTTTTTGAGCCCAAAAAAGCTATACAGCAATGGTTTTTCGGCATAATCGCTGTAACTATTAATTTTTCAAAGGTCAGAGGTTCATACCCCCTCCCCCATGCTAATGTATGGCTTACAGTATCCAGGCTTTGAATGTATTTTTCTAGGCCATTATATAGCCATAATATTGCAACAGAAAAGTTAACGCGCAAAGCAGCTTCGAGAAAAAGATCTTTCCTGAAAACGCCAAAAAAAGTGTATTCTTTTTAGTACAACTTGGGTTTCTTAGGTGACGAAACAGTTACCGAGAAATGTTTCTCAAATTACCTTTACATTTCGAGAACCTAATTATACATGCTCGGATTTTTTTATCACGCTCTTTGCTTCATTGAAACGTCATAAGGCTGACAAACTCGAATAAATGCTTGATTGAGCCCAGGAAAAATTTTTTTTCAGATGTTTTTTATGATACAATGAATTTTTCAGGGACCAGTGTTTTTTAAAGTTACGCTTTTTTAAAAATGTTGAGATAAGGAAGGAATATAACATCAAAGTGAGCGGTGGATTACATACCTGGCCAGGGTGTAGCCACGATAAGAGCCCAAAAACCAGGGAATAGAGGTTACGTGTAAATAGAAATTGCACAAAAAGTGTAAAAATGAGTTTTTTAGAGGACAGCACCACACCTGGGCGGGGGGGTTGGGGTATGCACCCCCGGAATTCGATTTCCTGTTTTATCCGCAATTTTTGATGCCAATGGATAGTGCTCGATGAGAAACGTTTAAAAATGGTGTTTTTTCGCCACACCGCATCGTTTTAAAGGCCATTTTTGACCTTTGAAAAATCTTGCACCCCCCCCCAGAATTTTGGTGCCGCCCACTATGGACAGCACAGCACTATACCGTTGCGATAATCATATCTTGTTCGGGTAAAAAATTGCTTAAAAAATACCTACGTACATACGATTCCGATTTCAAAATTTTATTTCATTTTTATTTCATCAAATGTTAGCATCTTTTTAGATTTTATCCGATCGTACTTATACGTTCTTTAAATGAAGTCGCATGAAAAATTTAAATGCCATTACTAGGCCGAAATTGGTCGATTTTAATGCACTTGATAGGAGGATTTCCGTATCGATCGACGGACCACTGATGCAATCCAACGGCACTAATAAAACATTTGGGCGACGCGCTACTTTACATAAATATTTCGCAGCCTGGTTTAAACTTCTAAATTCGTCTCCGAAGCCCCAAAAGGGCGAATAAGAAGTCCACGGTTTGTAGAAGGCCAAAGAGTAAGCGGGCATCAAAGGTCGGAGATTTTCGATTATTCGCAAACAAGCGGCCGAAATTTCCTTCTCGTACAACGACCTCACATGCGTATTGCGCTCAAAGGCAAAAAATGGCAATGATAAACGCGTATTTACCGCACATAGCTTATAGGTCTAAGGGGGGTCTGGCTGGACCCCCCCTCCTCGTGGAATCTAAAAGACCCCCAAAAATCGATAGACCACAAAAATTGAATTTTTGATGCTATTTTTAGCAATTTTACCCCACTGGACCCCCAGAATTTGGTTGCTGTCTATGTACATATAGTCTTACCGTGTGTGGGCTGGGCAGGCGGCACTCGAATTCTGGGGTCTGACGGGTCAAAAATCATAAAAAAGGTCAACATTTGGAGTATGTGGAGGCATTCTGAATTCTGGCGGGACCTAACCATAGATGTACCGATCTGCGGCTTAGCTAGTAAGTGTTTTGTAACAAAATATCCTAAAAACTCATATAAATGCTAGAATAGCGTAATAACTATGTTAATCCACAGTTTTGGGTCAATTTCAAAGGATTTTTCAAGAAAACTTTCGATTTGCATTCATTGTTGGCCTTCATTTTGCCTCATCATCCCCAGAAAAGTTTCGGTTTTTTCATTCTGAGGTGGGGTCCACACATGGATGTGGAGGGAGTTTACACGCCAAAATTTGAAAAACCCCCTGCAAAAATCGATAAACCCTCATAGACTCGAATTTTTTGGCATGTTTTATTGGAATTTTTGCCGGTTTTGACCCCCTATAATTTGACTGCTGCCCGTGTATGGTCGGGTCCATATCAACCTGGGCGTGGGGGTTTGGGGTTAGGCACCGACCCTCCCCCTCGCGAAACCAAAATACCCACTCCCCAAGAAACCAAAATACCCCCACCCAGAATTCAATGTTCAAATTTTTTGTTTTTTTGCAATTTTTTGATGCCAATGGATAATGCTCGATGAGAAACGTTGAAAAATGGTGTTTTTCGCCATATCACCATTTTTTAGGGCCAGTTTTTGATCTTTGAAAAATCTTGCTCCCCCAGAATTTTGGGGCTGCCCACGTATGGTCTAGATCCCTAACCCTCACGTCACGTGTATGTCTGGTACTGAACCATACACGGGCACATCTGAATTCGGGGAATCCAAAAGTTTTCACAGTCCTGAAAAAGTTTCGAAAAATTTATAATCAGGACAGAAAGGTCATTTCTCGACCCCTACTCATCGAGCCCTATCAATCAGCATCAACGTGAAAAATAAAAAATAAACATTTTAATCTAGACTAAAAGAACATTTTGAGAAAATAAGGCGAAATGACCGCCGCCGGCAATTGACGAAAATAAGAACATTTTCAAAACAATGCTTTAAAATTACCAGAAACTAATAATAAACATAGTTTTTACGCTATAACGTACCATTTATCATGAAGATGCTTAATTTAGGGAGGTGACTAATTAATATAAAATTAAACGCGGCTTACTATTTGCTCAGGGGCACAGAAGAGAAGCGACACATCGTGCTGAATGTCGTAAGGAAACTGATGGATTTCTTTACGAATTTCTCTGGCATACACCCAAGAAAAATATAAAAAGTCGTTATTTTGCAAAAAAAATCATATTTAATGCAAATATTTTATAAAACCAATGTAACGGAGGGGTTAAGGGAACCCCACACAATATTAATCGTCTCCATCATGTAACATAAGAAGGGGTTGGGGAGAAATCCATCCATAGGTGGGCAATGCCGCGCCACCCGCGCCACCGGGTGGCGCCAGAAGCCACTTCAGTACCTTCAGAAACCCAGTTGGGTGGCGCCAGAAAAAACAGTTTTTGATTGGGGGAGTAGAATTTTTGACCCAAAATTAAAAAAAAATGAGAGAATAATACAGCCAACCAACTAGTCAACCAAACAACCGGCAAACAACCAACCAACTAGCCAACCAACCAAGCAACTAGCCAACCAACCAACCAACTAGCCAACGAAACAACCAACCAACCACCTACCCAACCAAACAACTAACCAACTGGCCAAACAAACAACTAACCAACCAACTAGCCAACCGCTCAACCAACCAACTAGCCAACCAACCAACTAGCCAACCAACCAACTAGCCAACCAACCAACTAGCCAACCAACCAACCAACTAACCGGCCAACTAACCAGCCAACTAGCCAACCAAACAACCAACCAAAGCAACCAACAAGCCAACCAACCAACCGGCCAAACAACCAACCAACTAGCCAACCAACCAACTGACTGGCCCACCAACCAACCAACCGGCCAAACAACCAACCAACTAGCCAACCAACCAACTGACTGGCCCACCAACCAATCAACCTCAACAAAAGGGACCCCGGTGCCTTCAAAACCAAAATTCATTGCCCAGGTATGACCTCATCCCCCAAAACAGTAAATTTTTGACCCCCTATTTCAGGCAGAAACTTGCCTTTTTTGGCTATTTTTATGTATGTATGTAAGTGTTTTTTGATATTTAGCTGAAAATTAGTTACTTAACCCACACCCCCCCGCTTAAAATGGCCGGGGCGGGGCGGGGACCCCCCCCTAAAATTTTGAGCGTTACACGTAAAAATTTTGAGCGTTACAGTACGATCGTCTACCATATTTCCCAGAGTCCGAGATTTCCTCCTCCTGATTTTTGATACAAAATTTGCTTCTTTTTATGTACAAAGTGCTTCAAAAAATTAAAGATCATTAACGTCCTCTCCCTTAAAATAACCGGCTAGCCCCTCCCAGTCTGATTCAGGGCCGTATTTCAGGAAGCGGGGAGGCGGCCGCCATCCCCCCTCAGTTGAAAAAAATTTTTGGAAGGTAAGATAATGCACGGAAAGATAAAAAATCGACTGCATCTGACGTAAAATCTTCAAATTTTCGGCACATCGCGCCGGATGCAAAGTATTTTCTATCATTCCGACCCAACGCGACCAAAAATGTCACTTTTTCATTGTCTTTTGTGCGAGAAAAATTTCTAAAAAGTTCGAATTATATTATCCTAATGATTAGAGCATGTTGAAAAACGTCGAAAATGCGTTTTTGCGGGCTATCCCGGCGAATTTTCCGAGATACACCGCCCCAAAAGTTGGCGGCACCGAAGTTCTAGGAGGGGGTGCAAAATTTTTTCAAGAAGTCAAAAAGGCCTTAAAAATGGTGGTTTGGCGAAAAAACACCATTTTTCAACGTTTCTCATTGAACAATATCCATCGGCATCAAAAAATTGCGGAAAAACGAAAAAAATTTCAAAAATTGAATTCTGAGGGGCATTTTGGTTTCTGGGGGTATTTTGAATTCTGGGGGTATTTTGCTTACTGGGTGTGCATACTCTCCAACCCCCACGCACAGGTATGGTCTGCCCCCCTTGGCCGGATCCTGGAGACGGGCCTGGTCTGATTAATACACTTTTATTTTATAGTGTACGCAAATTTAGCGTAAGGCCTAAGCCGAAAAAACCAAATAATTATTCAGCCAGCGAAATAGCTTAATGAACACAAATAGACAAAATTTCCTTACATCAGCTAACGCAGGATGAAAGGGATGGCTATCGACAAGAGTCCAGGTCTTATTTTGCATATATTTGTTGACTGAGTTTGACAAATTATTGAGTTTCCCCGGTTTTCGCAACTCTAAACACGCGCTGACTGTCCCAAAATTTTGGCCAATCCTGAATGAAAATCATGCACGTATCTGTGGGGGAATCGGGGGAGGGGATGGGTTCAGGCCCCCCCCGAAATCCGGAAAAATCGGAAAGATGGCACTTTTAAACGTTATTTTATGCTATTTTTGGCTTTTCTGGGCTTAATCCCTTTAAAAATTGGTGTTGGTCCCCCCAAAATAGGACGGCCAGCTAGGTGCCTGATGAAAATGCTCCTCAAAGGCATATTTAAAGTGGAGCAGTGTTTATAAGCTTTAATTTGCAAATTAAAGGCAGCCTTTTTGGTTAAAAGAATTAGATTTTTGTTACCAGCCAACAAGCAAGAAGCAGGACCCAGCTGTTCTTCAAGAGCGTCAAAATACTTATCCACTTCGTTATCCCAGCTAACAAACTATTGAAATCTAACTAAACCTAATCAATTTTATCTTGAAATGCCAAACTGTTAATTACATTTTTATTCATTAGAAAAATGATCAATTTTAACAAAGAAAACTGGCGGCATAAAGTAAAATAAATTAATATGTAACACAAAGATATTAACTAATCCAATTATACACGAGCGAAATCAACTGACCCAAGGCGATCGAATAAGGCAGAAATGCACTTTTGTCCCTTTCTTGACCACAGGCACGATAAAATTAGGAAAATCACGCGATGACTTTCTTCGTTTCTAAAATAAAACTGAAGGCAGTGTTTTTTTGTACAAGGTCCGTTTGTACATGTACAAAGATGGTCCCCAAAAGTCTTTGTACATTTTGTACATGCAAATTTTTCTGCACTATACAGTACAGTAGCAATTTGAGTGTGGTAAAAGTAGAGTTTTTCGACTTTTGGTAGTGTATTTTAGTTAATTTCTGAGTCTCTAAGGGCAAAAATCACTAAGACTCGTCTTAAAACGGCGCGCAGCGCCGAAAAAATTTGACATTTTTCCTTTTGAAATGCAATTTCTGCCAATATAAAGATATATAGAACACACAAACTACTCATTTCGGCGCGAAGCGCCGGAAATTCATTCAAATTTTAGACCTTTTTTGCAATTTTTGTCTTCCCAAAAATCTTTGTACATGTACAGAGACGATTCCGAAAAGTCTTTGTACATCGGGAAAAATCTTTGCCGAATACAAAAAAACACTGACTGAAAGTGTTGCTTAGATTATAGCTGATCGATTTGACGATTGTTTGGACATATTATGAGCAAATGAACATGCATTACGGCCTAGCCTAAGCATGCACACAAGCCCGTATCCAGGGAAGGGGACGGTAAACGGGGGGAATCACCCTGAAAATTTTTCCAGAATTTTCAGATATGAAACTATAGCAGGCTTTGGACGTTTCCCAGCGTGAAAGTACTCAAATTTTCGGTATCAATTTAACTAAATTACTATTTACTATGTATTTAAGTCTTTTTCGAGATAAAATTATCCGCGAAATCAAATTTATTGCATTTTTCTCTTCAAATAAGGTGCGAAATTGATTATAGCAGCACAAAAACGTAAAAATTTTATTGTTTATGTGCACTTTTATGCCATCTAAATCGCTCAAAACTGCTCAAACTTAAGTTAGACATGGAGAATACGTCAAATTTTATCCGGCGCTTGACGCCAAAGTATTTATTTTCTCTGTTGTTTCGTTCTGAAATACAACGATTAAGTATAAATACAAAAGTTGAAAAGTTTTCAATGAATTGAATAGTAAGAAATCAGTTATGAAGACAGTTTGAACGACAGGTTCCGTGTATGATTATCAAATAAAGTGAAAAACATTTTGAATTTTTTTTGGAATTTTTTTAAAATTTCTCTCCGCCAGTGTATTGAGCTCGTCGAGAAACGTTCAAATATGCCTTTATATTTTTGGCCCATCTCCTAATAGTTCTCGAAATATCCGTCTTCAAAGTCTGCGATTCCTCTCCCGAAAGAAATTCTGGATACGGGGTTGCATGCACATAATTAATAACATTCGAGCAAGGGATACGGCAGGAAAATGTAGCGCTTTAGTT
Source organism: Mermis nigrescens (assembly GCA_036768485.1). NCBI lineage: Eukaryota > Metazoa > Nematoda > Enoplea > Mermithida > Mermithidae > Mermis > Mermis nigrescens. The sequence goes on from JAVLUZ010000690.1 coordinate 339,699, forward strand.
AATTTCTCATTTGTATCCGGACCTGATTTCCCAAAAAATTTTAGGTTTTGAGTTCTTAATTTTTCATTTAATTTTCAATTTTTGGGTCGAGCTGCTTCAACGGGCACTTAGTTCTGGGGAAATAGAAAGGGGGTACTAGATCCCCTAAAATTTTGGAAATACGTGTATTTTTTACAAGGTTTCTTCAAGAAACAAATTGAAAATTCTCAAAGCGCATTTCAAATAAGGCCAGAAAGATATCAGCACACCTATGAGCTAATATGTAAGTCCAAAGTTTTTGGGCGCTTTGCGCTGGATTTATTGTTTTTTTGCAAAAATTTTGTTTTTCCAAAGAGCCAACGTTTGAGTAAGGCATCCTTAATAAGTCAAAATTTTCTAGCGCACAGCATAGTTATTTTCCGTATTGATTTTTTTGACTCAAAGAGACCATTATTTTTATCAATCTACAAGTAGTTGTTGAGATATCACTTTGAAATTTTAGCCCTCCCCAAAATTCAGTAGGCCAACTAAGCGCCTGAACGTTAATAACTAAAATATCTACTTATTTCCCCGAATGTTGTTTAGTCACGCATAATTCAGTAAATGCTACTTGCTTAAGGATCGCGTGGTCTGACCATACCTGGGCGTGGGGAGTTCGGGGGTATGCATCCCCCGAGAATTCAATTTTTGAAATTTTTTTTTGTTTTTTCGCAATTTTTTGATGCCAATGGATAGTGCTCGATGAGAAATGTTGAAAAATGGTGTTTTTTCACCATACCACCATTTTCAAGGCCATTTTTGACCTTTGAAAAAATCTTGCACCCCCCCAGAACTTTGGTGCCGCTCACCTATCGGTCTAACCTTATGTAATTTTTTGATTCGAGCTCAACGAAATAGATCATGTAGAAAAAAAGCAAAACTAATTTAGAAAGTTAGTAAATTTTGATAGGCTCCTCTCAAAATCTCAATTTCTAGCTTTAAACTTTTTTTAAATTAGTAGATTTTGATAACCTCATCTCAAAATCTTAATTTTTACCTTTAAACTCTGATTTATTCAGATTATTAATTTCAACGAATCTGAAGTTTTATGAACCTCGTGGGCCGGGCGCCAGAAATTTCGTTAAGAATCAATATGTACACAATTAGGCAAGCGCAAAATAACCATAACTCACCGAGCGGCGTTTAAGAGATTCTCGAATGAATCCGGTTGAGACGCGTTAATATTGTAACAATGGAAGGGTCCTGAAGCGAAATTATTAAAAATGATTATATCTTAATATATTCGATTAACGTGTAATAGCAGGCACGTAGCTGGCCGTCCTATTTTGGGGGGACCAACACCAATTTTTGGGGGGACTAAGCCTAAAAAGGCCAAAAATAGCACAAAATAACATTTAAAACGTCATATTTTTCGATTTTTCTGAATTTTGGGGGGTCCGAACCCCCCATTCCCCCTAGACATACTTGCCTACTTAACCGAGAATGAAAAGTTCCAACATTCACAGTCAACTGAGTATACTTCAGAAATCGTTTAAATTTCAAAGAACATTTCCATTTTTTCTCATCCAAAATTCAGCTGTTTTGAAACATTCAAATAAAGAACTTTCTGTTTTCCGTGGTTTTAGCTCTTTCCAGAATCTCACAAGGCAAATATTGTTGTTATACGTAAGTTAAGTTTTCGAAATTCATTAAGCGAAACCAAAAACGATACTATTCACAGAATGCTGTGGAATAAGTATCTTGAAAAAGTTGAAAATCTATCTTCTTAATGAATCAGAAAGCCGTCAAAAAATGCGCTTTTTAATAGCGATTCCAACGTACTTTCCGACATAGTATGTGTTCGTAATAAACCAGTGTATCCTGGGTCCGCCCAGCCCGACCCTTGAGCGAATCCTAAATACGGACTCGCCTATATTATAGCATGTGAGCTAACATGTAACGGGGGTGCAGTATTCCTTCCACCCAAAGTTGGACGCCCCTCATCCCCTAAATCAAAAATTTTTTGGCCTCCCGATTTTTGGAAAAAGTTGCGTGTTTTGGCCATTTTTGCATGTGTTTTGGCCGTTTTCTGGACAAAAATTGGGGTCCTTAACTTCACCCCATAAAAATGGCCGGAGATCCCCGACCCGAAATTTTAGACCGTTACACCATATGTACATGTGAGCCAGCCGTTCAAATCCTACAGCGATTTTTGCACGGTATTCCTTTGTAACGCATGGATGGCTGACTACTGTTGTTGTAAATTAAGGAATCATTAGATCAAGATTTCAGAAAGATCCATATTATGAAAATTGCGCAAAATGTACAAGAAATATTTAAGAGTAGAAGATTTCGCTAACAGTCAGATTGTTCACATTGCAGCAGAATCCAAGACACCCATCTACGCGCTACCTTCTCTCCAGGCACGTATCTCTGGGGGATGGGGGGGGTTCGGATTCCTAAAATTCAGGAAAATCGGACTTCTCTGAACGTTATTTTGTCTTATTTTTGGCCTTTTTGGGCTTAGACCTTCCAAAAATTGGTGTTGGTTTCCCCAAAATAGGACGGCCAGCTACGTGCCTGTTTCTCTTTTAAATTTAATCAAAAACCGGGAAAAATTAAACGTCAGAGCGTAACGTTGAGCACAACAACAAAAGTTACCCATTTCAGGTATAAGTCGATTCAGATTTGTCTGCAAATAATGTCGCTGATATTCTCTATTCTTAGCATACGCATGATCGATAATCTGTAACTTATCAGTGCAAGATGTTGATCCACCGAAGAAGCTATCAATGAATCTCTTTTTATAAGCAGGATGTTGAGTAATCGATTGAACTAAGCTAAAAGGTACAATATTTTAGCTTATCAGTGCGTCGATTTTCATATAACGTGCACTCATGCAAGATTTAGAGGAAATGAGTAATTTTTTGCCCAATTAATTTTAATTTTGATACTTTGTTTGTCGTATTTTATTCTTCACGAATACTTATGGTTAAATTTGCATGGAAACAAATAGCAAAAAGGGCGATGGAATGATGTGTACCATCAATTATATAGAAATGACGGAAGAAAAGTATCTGCGTGAACGAATTGAACATTATGCTGCCCGAAAGATATAAGTATCTGTACGTAAAATTATACTGTTAGACGTCGTTTGACGCTTTTTCGTGGTTCGAGCAATAGATTTGCTTCTAAAACGGTCCGAGGGCATACATGTAACAGGGGGATGGGGATCCCTTAATGTCGGTCGTCCCCTCCCCCATCACGCCAGAGCCAAAAAATGTTTGACCCCCTCGCCCGATTTTTGGTAAAAATCAAATTTTTCGGTCTTTTCTAGGCATTTTTGACCGTTTTGGCCAACCCCCTCCAAAAATGGCCACGGACCCCCACCCGAAATTTCGAGCCGTTACGCGTATGTATGAGGGGTATGCCTTTCGAAAATCCTGGTATAATCATTTTGACAGTCGCCATCACACATTATATGGGGGTTCAGGGAAGGTGCCTCTCTCGTGAGAAATACTTACAAACTCAGAATTCGCGATTTGCCCAAACAAAAATAATGGAAAATGTCCTGGCTTAAGCGTTTCAGCGATTAGATAATTTAAAAATTTTATTCTCTTTCGGCGCTTCGAGGCAAGCTGCCATTTTTTTGAATACATTTTGCTAAATATTATTAAATTTATCTTGAAATATGACGTTTTTATCGTCCAGGTCAGGAAAATAGAGCACCGTTAGAAACGTCTAAAAATGCTGTTTTTAACGCGTATCCATCGTTTTTTAGCCGGAAAATGGCACTTAAAATTTTTTCTCAAACCCCCTAGCCATAATTCTCGCGCTGTGCAGTGCATGCATGGTCGTCAGCAACAATTTGGCAAACTTTGTACACACATAAAAATCTGTTGCCGTCATACTCGTGCATTTAATAAAAGAACAAATCATTTTCAGCCCAAATCGATCACCCTTGCTCAAAAGTTGATTTAAAAGAAAGAATAAAATAAACTTCCCATCCAGCCAACTCATCATAAATACGTTGAAATGACATCCATTTATTACGACGTAAAGGCAGAATAAATGAAGAAAAATCTATAGACTCTTAGGAGTTTTACAGCCATAATCAAATGTGCTTAGTGCTTAATAAAGGGATAATCTACAGGGGATTGATTTCAGACAATCTTATAATGAATAAATACTAACCATAGATGGGCGATACCAAAGCTCTGGGTGAGGGTGAAGCAAAATTTTTTCAAAGATAAAAAATGGCCTCTAAAATGGTGGTATGGAGAAAAAACACCATTTTCAACGTTTCTCATCAAGCACTATCCATTGGCATCAAAAAATTGCGAATAAACAAAAAAATATCAAAAATTGAATTCTTGGAGGGAGTATTTTGGTTTCTGGTGGAAGGGGGTAATTTGGCTTCTGAGGAATACATACCCCCAAACCCCCACCACGCCCATGTATGATACTAAGCTCTTGCAGGGGATAGGCGACAACAAATGTTCTAATTCTAATGATTTGTGAGTTAAAGCTTCGTCGACACCCTTCGGTCCTCCGTCATCCAGCAAAATGACTACTGTATTCTTTGACGAGCTGTATGAATTAAAAGCTAGGGTAAACGACGTAATGCCAGAGTATGTATATCAGACGTGCACACAGGGTATTGTAAGGGTATTGGAATACTAGACCCTGAAGCTGTGAAGTAGAAGTATATACAGGGTGGCCCAAAAAAAGGCTACATTCCGATTTGACAGGTCATAACTTCGGCTCACGTAAACTTCAAAGCTTCAAACTGTCTGCATTCGATAGATAAAAGTCTCTTCTTTCCGAATGTGTAGAAAATTTTGGTCAAGTCCCAGTGCTCCGGGCGCTAAGGCAATTTGTTTACACCCTACTTTAATATTGTTTAAACGCCGATAGCGTCATTGGTCCTGCCATCAATTTGCACCCTCTTTTGACGATATCCTGAAATTTTTGCACTCGGTAGGACGCGCATCTATTCTGGAGATTTAAAAATGTGCTTATTAATTTTTGTGACAGGATATATTGTAAAAATGTCAAAAAAGGATACCAACATACACAGTAATGTAATACAATGCGGAAACCATAGGGTTTATACAGTGAGGTGTAAACAAATTGCCGTATTGCAGGTACCGCTAAAAGCTGGCCAAAATTTTTAACGTTGATCAAATAAAGACATGTTCACCTATCTAATGCAGCTGGTCTTAAAATTTTATTTTAAGAGCGGCCGATGTTATGACGTTTTAAAAATTTTGCCTTTTTTATGGGCCACCCTGTATATATATATATATATATATATATATATATATATATATATATATATATATATATATATATATATATATATATATATATATATATATATATATATATATATATATATATATATATATATATATATATATATATATATATATATATATATATATATATATATATATATATATATATATATATATATATATATATATATATATATATATATATATATATATATATATATATATATATATATATATATATATATATATATATATATATATATATATATATATATATATAAAAGTCGGTTTTCCCAAGGACATAAAACAGAAATATATGAACCAGGATTATATAACACACCCAGAAAGACTCAAGCCGAAGTTTCAGACTTTGGGAAATCGATTAGGTACGTGCTGTCTAATTTCGAGTGACTTAAAATTTTGACAAGTGTACCTAAATATAATGTGCAAATCTGCGTGCAGTGTGGCATCATCAGTTTTTAAAAATATTGCTACGTGGCATGGCAAACTAAATAAAATTCTCATTCTCTGTGTCTTCCAATTCAATTTTATAAAATTTCCTTTTCTTTTGGGCAGTTGGATCGTCAGCACGGAAGTACTTCGTTCATTTTGAAATCCAATCGCTGTTTCTTTGCACGAGATAAAAATTTCGAGGCTCGTATAAAGATTTTTGGAGCCACCTTTTACAATGTACAGTGACTTTTTAAGGCAGAGTAATAATTAGTTTTGACGCTCTTTTTGGAGTATCTTTCAGTAAATTTCCAAAAATTGAGCGCTTCGCGCCAAATATCGTAATTGCAGTCTATTTAGCTCAGAGCGTGGGCATTGAACACTCGAAAATCAATTTTTGCATAATTTTGACTTGTTGAATTCATAAGATAATCAGTGTTTATTACGAGATTCAATCTGCCTATTGCAATTGTTGTATCGTTTTGAATGGTGAATACGAGTTTAGCTTACTGAGTCGATTTTTACGTGTAAATTTAATCAAAATTGAAAAAAATTTTGTCGCTTCGTGCCGACTTATATTATTAACTGATTCAGGACGGAGTGACACTTTTTGGACATGATGTGGGGCGAAGATCCCAGACTGATGTGTAGTACGTAAAAATGTGTATATTTAATAGTGTATTTATTTATAATATGTACGAAAAAATTTTCGATCGTACTAAGACTTTTCTGGCGTGTACATGAACAAAGCGGCTCGTACAAAAACCAGTGATTCCAACTGAAACTGGTTCAGATTGACTGGTTTTAAGTACTCAGTATTGTAATAATTGGGCATACTGACAGGACCAGTTTGAGATGAACATTTTTAAAATGAACGTAGCACTTTTACATTGTATTATAGATTGGAATGCCAAATAAAGACATATAAGCAGGCCTGTATTCAGGGGGCGGGGATAATTTTTGAAACACACAAAGGTCCCTGAAGGAAAAAATGAAAAAATCTAGACATGGGTCTAAAACACCACCGAAACAGATTTTTAGCGATATTTGAGCTAATAAACTCAAAATTTTCCGGCGCCCGGATTTATCGTTTATTTATAGTTTTTGTCTTCTAGTCCCCCAAAACCGCTCAACTTTGAGTTAGACATATAAAACATGTCAAATTTTTTCGGCGCTTAGCGCCGAATTATTCATTTTTCTGTATTGTTTCTCTTTGTAGATTACAAAGATTAACTACAAAGACAGAAGTTAGGAAATTAGTCGTCGATTGAATGATTGATTTGTGTAATAAGAGTATGGAATGAAGTAAAAATTTTTGTTTCTTGAAATTTTTCTTAACCATTGCATAGAGCTCGTACGCGTAAAAATGCCTTTATTTTTGCCTATCTCCATATAATTCTCGAGATATCTGATATCAAAACTTTCGTCCCCCCCGAAATAAAATCCCGGATACGGGCCTGCATATAAGTAACAAAACTATTAGGAGCAAATTTTTAAATTTTCCAATACCCTTAAGACTATGACCGTGTGCATGTAGTATGTACAACAAGTAACAACAAAAACTTGATCGAGGTCGCTTCAAATTTATAAATTAAGCCTAATACAAATATGTACAAAATGGACGAAACTAACTTTTTGGAAGGATCCACACGGCCTGTTATGAAGGAAAAAGGCCGGAAAATGTCTAATGATTGAATAGGCTTATTCCTTGTGAACAGCTTGATAACTGACGTCAAAGTTGAAATTTTAGCGGACCTATTCATGCCATAATCGTTCTGAAAGCTATAGCCATTAAACGATTAGGAAGAATGAGAAAGGGTATGCACCAAAACGCGCCCATACCATACAAGCACATGGGGATGAGGAGGTACCCCCTGAAACATCAGCCGGACAGGTTACTGTCCGGCGATTTTGAGCTGATGGGACGTTTTTTGCCACATTTTTAACGTCAAAATTTTTCCGGCGCTTCGCACCAGATAGTCTAATAAGTACTTTTTACTCGAAAAGCGCCAAGTTTTTGCATATTTAAGTGTTAAAAATGATATAATGCAGTCCAAATGGACTCAAAATGCTTTTAAAATGCGATATTACCACGAAAAACGTTTTACAGGCTATTTTGTCCATTTTGGTCGATAAACAGCAAAAAAATCGTAAACGTTTAATTTACTGTTTTGGATTTTTGGGATTTCACCCCCCTGCCGACCCTGACCTTGTGCACAAATGGCCTGTTCATATATACATAGCATAAAAAATCAACGTGCAAATTACGCTTAAACAGACGTATGTTCCTACGAAATTTAAAATCGAAACCTGTACTGAACTAAAATATGCTATCGCAAATACGTGTGACAATTACAGAGTTTAATGCGAAAAAGAAAGGAAAACGCATAGTCAGTAAAACGAGAGACGTACATATAGCAAAAGGAGACAAGCGAGTCATAATAATGATCACCGGACTGATCGAATACGAATTGGATGGGGGACGGAATGGCGGCGGAACGGAATAGGACGAAAAATTAGTTTTTTTTGGGACTACGTCTTAATCACGGTTTTTTCCACTTTTTTGGTCTATTTGTCAACCAAAATTTTGGAAAATTGAAAAAATTTTGGGCTTCGTTGGCATTTGTTGAAAATTGTTGTGATAAAAAAAGCGTTTTAGAAAGTAAAATATCGAAATTCTCGGGTGCTTCGTACCGAATTACTTTAATTTTACACCTACTTATTATTGATGTTTAGACCGCACCGCGCCGATCGCAACACTTTTATCTACATCTTGCACTAGAACTTCACGATCGAAAATCCTCATCTTCTGCACGGATTCGGGTAGCTTTTGTAATGCAAAAATGCATTTTAGAGAGATGAAATATCGCTTCGCTCCGGATTGATTTAATTTATTAGGCACTTGTTCAAATCAAATCAAATCAAAATTTTACTCGTCATCAATGAAAATAATAATAGTACAATTGCTTAAATAATATTATGATATCCATTATGTCAAATAAAATTTGATGGACGCGGACGTGTAAAGGCAAACTGAAGAATGCGCTTAATTACGGCCCTCAAAAAATTGACAAACTCAAGTTGTTCCAATCTTATCATAAACACTTTTGAGTTAGGAGCTTGTATAACTTGCTCAGGCAAAGAATTCCACAAAGAAACCACACGATTGTATTTTCTAATATTCAAATTCGATTTGTAAACTATTAATTTACGAGAGTTTACTGCACGATTTGACAGCATATTGAAGGTAAAAATTCTTCAAAAGACAAAGTCTGAAATTTGACAATGGAATAGAAGATGCTTATTAATGCATCGAATTGACTGCAGCACTTTTATCGACAACTTGCTCTAGAACTTCCCTGTGATTGAGAACTCTCACCTTCTGCACGGTTTTGTAATGCAAAAATTCGTTATAGAGAGGTGAAAGGTCAAAAATTTCAGGCGCTTCGCGCCGAATCGATTTTTTTATTATTTGTGTTATTGATGTTTAGGCCGCGTCGGATCTGGACAATTTCAATAATGCAAAAATGGGTTTAAGGGAGATTAAATTTCAGAATTTTTGGCGCTTCGCGCCATATTGATTAATTATTGAGTTGCTATTGCCAAAAGCGATTTCAGAAATTGGTTTAAATGCTCTAATGACGGAAAAGAATCAAGTTTTAACAGAAATTACTGATCGTGATATTCCTAGCAGAGCGCAAAAATTTTTATACACAAAGTGTACTAACCAACGTCATTACATGTGTTATAGGATTTTCTACTAAAAACCTTGACTTTTCAACACAGGCGCTCCATTTTTGAACAATTTTAAACCTCGAAAAAACGTAGAAAAATGTGTAAAAAATTTTTTTGGAATGGCCTATAATGTCATGTCAACCAAATCGCTAAGAAAAACAGTGGTCTAAATCCTAAAATGTGCGCCTCCTGCCTGTTAGCCGCAAACATTATCATGTTTTTCAAATTTCTTTAATTTTCACAGGCTTAGACTCACTTTTACATAGGTTATAGTCAGGCCCGTATCCAGGATTTTGTTTGTTTTTTTGAGGGGCAAAGCCAAATTTTTTAACACAAAGGGAGACCAATGAATGAATTTTGTTTCGCCGATTTCGCAACCCGGATGCCTTAGATATGGTGAGAATCCAATGGAAACCATCTCTTTTAGGGCTAAGGGGGTCTGGAATGGCGCGCTCAAATGCTCCCCCAGCGGGCTCTGGGCAGATCCCGGAACATTTTGTAAAAAGAGCACTTACATTTTGAATCGTACGTTGAAATTTTTACAAAATCAGCCGAATCACGGCTGTGAATTCACCCTAAAAATGGTCAAAGTTCATCAGCCAATCCATAATCATCGCCAAAAAATTGCTGTGATTCTTGCTTCTTGAACAAATCTCATTTTCTGTATGAAATCTGTGGAGAAAAGAAGAAACATAGTTGCCAAATACGCTTTAGATTGTGTAAAGACTAAAAATTGGAATGGTTAAACCGCGCACTTCGGACTAAATAGACTGTAATTATAATTTTAAGATTTGGCGTGAAGCGCTGCTTGGCTAATAAAAGCAAACGGGGGAGTAAAAATCACTGACGTAGACGGGGGGAAGAGGGAATTCCCCCTTGGGGAAAATTTCGACATGTTTAAGGAATGAGCAAAATGGTTGCACAATGTTGTTCCACGGCGCTTTGCGCCGATTTCTTCTATCCTTTGGCAGTTTCTATCGTTTTATTGCAGGAGAAGTCAACAACATGAGCACTTTGCGCGCATTTTAAGCATTTTTACGTCAAAAAGGTACCAACAAAATTGAAAAAAAAATTTTATTGCTTAAATAGCACAGGACGATGTGAAAAGCCAAAAAACAGGTTCCGAATACAGGCCTGGTTAAGTACTCCTTTTAGATCGCTTTTGCTCCTGCTTAAATCAGTATTAATCCCGCTTAGGTCGAGTGAGATGTAGGCGTTAGTACGTTAGCACAGGATTGCCAAGTGCTCTTGTCAAAAAAATTCCCAATTTTCACCTCAAACTGCCTAAAAACCCCCAACCAATAGTAAAGCATAGGCGCAGAAAAATCCCAATCGCTAAAAAATGCCTCCAACGGCCTCAAAAAACCCCCAAAATGGGGAAAACCCCAACTTGGTAGCCCTGCTGTGGGTGCGCACATTTCAGGGCACGGTTGCTCGCCTTCACCTTAATAAAGGCTAACCATTAAAAATTAACTTTTAATGGTCGGCCGATCGCTTGACTTTACCTTAACGCTAACGACCATTAAGATTCCCTTAACGGAACCATTAACGTTAAGGTGAAACCTTAACTAATGGTTTCATTGAGGTTCATAAAAATCGGGTTGCTCAACTTGACCATTAATTAATGGTCGAGCATTTGTTAAGGGAACTTCAAAGGGTACCATTAGAGAAACCATTAACAAAAAGCTTTATTGGCTGCGTCAAGGAAAATCTGGTAGCGTTAAGGTAAGCTAAATAATTTCGTTCAGGGAAATTTAATGGTTATGTAAAGGTTCACAAGTAATTTACGAGAATTTTTATTTTGATTGAAATAGATATAAAACTTTGAGAACCATAATCATTGAAAATTCGAATCTACTTTTATTGTACACTTTTACCGCTTGACTTTTGGTGTTGGTTCGAATTCGTCTGATAATAGATTGCAGTGACAGTGATACACTTAATGAGGAAGATAAATGAAAACGCTTGTTCGTTAGTCTGGGTAAAACTTAGTTGGTTGCTTGCGATGATATGGAAATTGAAAAAAGAGAAATAAAAATAGTGAAATATAATTTTGATTATAGCGCATTGTCGGCATCAGCTAAAGAAAATGAAGAAGCCAACTGAAAAAGCTCCTTCTCAAATAAAATCCTTATAAAAATTTATTGTCATTAAAATTAATCAAAGGACTTCATTTGACAATGGATTGACGAGCATGTATCATATTATTAAATATAAAAATAATGAAAGAAGCTTTACTTTTAATTGTGAAATGTAATGGTTGAGTTCGTTCAGGTAGAACCCGACCTATCTTAAGAAATTTATCGTTAAGGTAGGTAAAGCCTAGCAATCATACGTGGGCAGCAAGAAAATTCTGGGGTTGCAAGATTTTTCAAAGGTCAAAAATGGCCTTAAAAGTGGTGGTAATGGCGAAAAACACCATTTTTCGACGTTTCTCATTGAGCACTATCTATTGACATCAAAAAATTGCGAAAAAAAACGATAAAATTTTAAAAACATGAATTCTGGGAGTATTTTGATTTCTGGGGGTATTTTGATTTCTATTGATTTCCCCCAACCCCCCCCCCCCCCCGCCCCACACGCCCAGGTGTGCTAGCAACCCAATTTACCTTAAAGAAACCCTTAAACGCTCAATGGGAGCTTTAAGGCTTCAGTCGAGCAACCGGTCTTAAAGGTAGACATTAAAAAATTGAGCCTTAATTAATGGCTGCACTAAGGTAGAGTCCAGCAACCGAAATTAAAATCGATCATTAGACTTTGCTTAAAGTCAACCTAATGGTTGAGTCGAGCAACCCGATTTTTTAATGGTTTCGTTAAGGTGGAAATCGGACTTAACACGACCATTAATTAATGGTTGCCTTAAAGTGACCATTAACGTTAAGGTAAACCTTAATTAAGGGTCGAGTGAAGCAACCGGGCCCAGAGCAGTGTTGCCAGGTCCCGAAATTCAGATTCTCCTGCACAGAGGTAAAATTGGGGAAAATTCTCCTGCAATTCTCCTGAAAATATTTTGATTCTCCTGAAAATTCTCCTGGCTCATATTTTGCAGGAAAGGTTGTACAGCAGATCTACAATTGTATGTACACATGCATATCAAGCATGCTCAGGCCAATTTACCTTGGTTCACTAACTATTTTATTCTGATCTCTTGCCTGTTAATCCTAAGGACACTCGAGGCTAAATAATGAACATTAATTCTCTCACAAAAAGCTCATGTGTAAAGCTATGTATTTCTGCACTTCGTGATATTAAGTGAATAAATAAATGAATGAATGAATGATTTACTACGGAAGCACGAAACTTATTTGGATATAGATATGACTTAACACTTAGGTCTTAACCACCGTTTTTTTCCCCAGCGACTTGGTTGACATTATAGACCAAACCCAAAATTTTTTTCGACTTTTTCCAACCCTTTTCCACGTTTTTTGGGAGGTCTAAAAACATTAAGAATAGAGCGCCTGTGTTGAAAAATCAGTGTTTTTTAAGTAAAAAATTTTATTTACATATGCAATAGCGGTGTTTGATGCACTTTTGTATAAAAATTTCGCGCTCTACAAGAAATATCACGATCAGTATACGTTATTTATGTTAAAACTTGAATTTCCTCCTTCAGTAAAGCATTTTAGCGAATTCTGAAGTCGTTTTTGACAATTAAAACTATAATTTATTAAATGGCGCGAAGCGCCAGAAAATTTTGAAATTTTTGCTCTCTAAATCATTTTTGCATTACAAAAACTGTGCAGAATGTAAGGATTTTCAATCGTAGTGGAGTTCTAGAACCAGATTATCGATAAAAATGCTGAAATTGGCGCCGCGCGGCTTAAACAATAATAACAAGTAAGAATTGAATCAATTTGGCGCGAAGCGCCGAAAAATTTTTGTAGTTTCGCCTCTCTAAAACGCATTTTTGCATTACAAAAACTAACTGAATCCGTGCAGAAGATAAGGATTTTCAATCGTAGTGAAGTTCCAGACCAGATTGTCGATAAAAATGCTGCAATTGGCGCGGCGCAGCTTGAAAATTAATAATAAATAAGAATTAAATCAATTCGGCGCGAAGCGCCGAAAAATTTTTGAAGTTTTAACTCTCTAAAAAGCATTTTTAACATTACAAAAATTTTCCACAAATGCCAACCAAGCCCAAAAATTTTTTCCATTTCCCAAACTTTTGGTTGACAAATAGACCAAAAAAGGAAAAAAACGGTGGCCTTAACTATGAACGAAATAAATTCTTAATGTGAAAGATCTAAGTATAAAATTTTATATAATTAACTAAATACAGTAAGTACAGTAAGAAGGTTAATGTATGATAATCATTATAACTTGCTTTAAAGTTTTGAAAATTCTTCTGAATTCTCCTAGATTTTCAGGATTCCACTGAATTCTCCTGACATTTTAAAATTCTCCGGCATTCTCCTGCATGTTTACAACTTCTCCTGAAATTTCTCCTGAAAAGCCCATTCTCCTTCTCCTGCTCCTGAAAATTTTAGATTCTCCTGAATTCAGGAGACTCCTGCACCTGGCAACCCTGGCCCAGAGACGATCGTTTTTCATTGTTTTTACAGTAACTAGTATAGATGTTCATTACTGCGAACATTATTACCTGCTGACTCATTGATCGCTTTAAATAGTTCCTTCCAAGTCGAGTCAGAACAGCATGCTACAACAACGAACGCTCAGCGATCATAACAGTTCAAAGCAAGTTTGAAAATACATAGGAAAATTTATATCAGTTTACTTGTATCTTCGATTTTGTGGACTCAAGTTCGCTTAAAAGTTTCCATAATTTACCGAAAGGTAAAAAGTATGCTTTTCGGTCGGTAGTCATCTGTTTATCGGCACGACGATGCATAACATCATTTTTCAAACTTTTTAATTTTTTGTTTATTTCTGCCTAATGTTCGCATTTATTTTTGCTAAGAGTTTTTTCCGTCGGTCTCTCTTCTAGGGATGCGCAGTGGAGGATTTACATATGTAGGATTTTCGTTAGGCGGAGATATCACAATTTTTCCAAAATAGTTAAAATAACTTTAACGATCGAAATGACGTTTTTCAGCGTTTTATCTACCTACCTTAATTTAAAATCACTTTTGGCGCAATCTTTTGTGCGACAAATTCCAAAATATTTTCTATAATTTTGTGCAAAAAAATCATTAAATTTTTTACCTTATCGAAGATCCGGCGCAAAGCACCAGAAAATTTGTGAAATTTAAGGCAGAAGGACGTTAAGCTTGAATTACTACTCGGTTTCCCGTATATCAACTGACGCGGAGCGGAGCGTAAAATTTATGCTCGAAAATAGCAAAAAGTAAGCTGGATAAGCTTTTTCAACTCTTCAAATCGTTTAAAACATATTCCTTGAGCAACAATAAGGCTTATAGACTGCCCAAAAAAGTGAAAAATGTCATTAATTGGTATTATCCGGCACGAGCGCTGAAAAAATTCGAGACATGATGATCGCACGGCAAAAAATCCTTGCAAATTATATATCGATTACTTATCTCGCCAATTATTTTTGGCCAGACGCGGACGTCTCCCCCTTGAATCCGCCCCTGTGTCTTGGCCTCTAAATCCCAAAGCGTGTTTGATAGGCAACATAATGGAACAATTGGAAATTTTTAAGAAAAAATAAGGTGAAACGATAACTAAAATAGAAAAATCAACATTTTCTTCAAAACTGCTTAGAATTGACCAGAAACTTGGATCACCTACCATCTTCACTGTACATCGCGCACTGAATGGATAATGTTTCTGTGAGTACCTACCTTATAAATGTCTTTGTTATCAGTCCCCCTAAAAAAATTTTAAGAGCGCGAGTTTTATTACAAGGGTCCAGGAAAAATGGAAAATTCATATGAAAGACTGCTCGAATGGATTTTAGCACATTTCGGGCATTTCGCTCCTGTTTATTTTCATACAGCATATTTGTGATTATTATTTAAATAAAATTGAATTTTTTAAAATTTGTAGATGCGCAGATCTCGCTGTAAAAGCTAAATAGCAAAAAAAGCTAATAGCATATTTTTGCCTTTCTACGAGTCGTTGTTGAGATATTTCGACTTCAAAATTTTCGTCCTCTAAATTCAGGACGCCCCTAATTTTTATTACGCTGACGTAGAGAGCAAGCGAGCCCGGAAATTGATTTTTTCCGTCTTAATTCACAGATTTGCGCATTTAAAAGTGATAAACCTGCTGCATTATACCGTCAATTTTCAAACAGACGGGCTAACTACTAATTTTTGCAGATAAATGTACATAAGCTTGATTGTGAGCTAATGGATTTTTTAATCGGTAATGGTTCTTCTTCGCTCGCGCGAAATAAAATGGTTCATCAATGGCTTCTCATCGCCCAATTTATGCGCATATAAGTAAATCTGATACCTATACGTAATATAGACCACTCTTTCTACATATATCACTTTGCTGCCTTTCCAATGCGTTTTGCATTAGGGCGCTTGCACAGTTGTGCATTTTCCGCTGGCTCATCCCTTGCTCCTTAAATGTATGTAGGCGCTACTATGTAAGCTACGCACTGAAATATCTGAAAAGCTAAAAATCAACAAGCCGTAAATTATATTCACGAATAATCACAATGTTTGGATAGGTAACTGTATTGAATGCGTTTCACATCATTTTGATTTAATGGCTATTTATAATTCATACATAAGCACATAAAGCCTTAGCTATTCATGTAAAGTTCGCTTAGCAACTGTATTCCTTAGTTCGTACACTACAATTCGAATCTCACGGCGCTCGTAAATATTTCTGAAGGCAACCTACATAATACCTGCATGCCTAGCAAAATGTGTTTTCGCATTCGAAATCGTGTTCAGTTTTAAATAAAGTAGGTGGTAACTCGAATTTTTTATAATCTTCCGATTCTTCCATTTGTATGCTTGGAAAATTTTTATATTTTGACTCGCGTTATGTTTTATTTCAATAGATGTTTTTTACTTTTCGCTCCCCCGGTTTCGGTAGAAAATGTTAAGAAACTGATACGGTATCTGCTAACTGTTCGGAAGATCTACTGTCATTTTAAGACGTGAACTTATCAGCTTTGGCATGAATGAAAATGTCTATTTCTCGATGATTATCCCTTCAACTCAATTGGGCCTTCTTAACGACGAACGGATGAACGCATCAAACAACGGTGCTTATGAAACAATTTTAATTTTCTTGTCGTTTCATTTTTCACCTTTTTTAGTATTCGCGAAACAAATTGAAATTCAAAAACGGGTAAAAAGTTGATATAAGATTTGTAGGTTCGTTTAAGACTAATAAACATTAAGAGTAGGTTTTTTATGGCTAATGCCAGAAACAGAACTTTTAGAAATATACTATAGTTAATAACCTGGTCGTCATAGGTCTCTTCCTCCTTTATTTTTAGATTTCAATTTTTATGTTAATTTCATTTCAATTTTTTTACAGTTCGATCCCATTTCAATTCCCCTTCTTGGTGCTTAAATCTATTTTCAGTTAAAAGTGGCATAAAAATGCTATTGATGAGAACATAGATCCATAGTCCTTTTCATTTAATTTCAGAGGTTTTTGAAAAAATTAAATCCCGAAGAGATTAAAATTTCGAAGAACGGAACGGACTAAGCGATGAGGTGAGGAAAAGGAGGGAATTTTTAATAGCTGGAGCCAACGAGATAGGATGTTCGGTGAAATGGGGCACTCGAAGAGGTAGGACACACGAAGTTACAGGGAAAATGAGGTAAATGAGGAAAAAGGGCTTAATCGGCCGGACACTGTTAATTACGGTTAAGTTTTCTAACGACCTATTTCCAAGATCATCACCTCAGAAGGCTCTCTGACCTTCAGTAAGACCTGGCTGACTTCTCGTCGGTCATGCTGCACCAATGGGAGGGGCATGCGAAAAGATGTGAGCTTCGGATGCGATGCACAATTGAATTTTGTGAAAGTTCGTTTGTATGTATATGTATGTATGTCTGTATGTTTGTTCGAGGTTGTCTCTGGCTCCATAATAGTTGGTGGGCTGACGTTTTGGCCCGAGGTCGGCCTACCGGGGTAAGGATTCGTAGCGATATTTAGAACCGACCAATCACAGCCGTTCGCCCTGCACAGTAGTGAAGCGGACCATGTCGCCACGCTATAAGTATAGGCGATTTCGGGAGAGCCGTTTTTCGGGATTTGTTTGAAAATGGGCCCTATCTTATAGCACAGGGCATGTTACACCGTCTTCTATCTTATAGCACACCTATATGGTATAAATAGCTGTAATCCTTTGCTACAATAAACTAAAAATTTTTAAAACATCAGAAATATGGGTTGACCAAAAAAATTTTCCAAAACATTATCAAAAATATGGGTTTGACCAAAAAATTTCTAGAACATCCTGAAACATCAAAAATATGATTTTGGCCAAAGAATTTTAAAAACCATTCTGTAACGTCAAAAATATGGATCTGACCAAAAAATTGTACCGGGGTGAAGCGGGAGACGTCCCAATGCTTAAGCATGGCCGATTTCGGGACATAGCCGATTTTTTGCCAAATTTCGAAAATCGGAATAAATTCAGTTTACACTATTTTCGGATTATAATATAGGATCAGACGTAATATAACCTACATAATGCTACAAGCTGGGCAATGCTATAAGGTATAATGATGTGATATAAGATACCCTGTCAGTGCCATAACATGCAGTGATATCGGATAGGAGATACCCTCTGCTATAACATATGAGTGGTATAAGAGTTCACGTGATACCCTTTGCTACAACAGACAAAAGATTTTTAAAACATCAAAAATATGGGTTTGATCAAAAAAATTTCCAGAGCATCCCAAAACATCAAAAATATGATTTTAGCTGAAGAATTTTCAAAACCATTCTGTAACGTCAAAAATATGGTTTTGATCAAAAAAATGGTTGACTAAAACATTTTAAAAAATCCAAAAAATTAAATATTGTTTTTACCAACAATTTTTTTAGAAATATCCCAAAAACATCAGAAGTCTCTAAAATTAAAAAATACAAGAGACATCTCAATTCCAAATAGCTATCAGGCCTAAGTTCAGCCCGGGCAACGCCGGGCAGCTCAGCTAGTTGATAATATATCAACAAAATAATCACAAATCACATTCATGAAAGAAGAGACAGAAATTGCGAATTGGATTTCATGTGGTTTTTCGACAGATCATTTATTGTCGTCAAGATATTCAAAATTTCTCTTATGAAATGCTTAGGAATGCAAGTTTCTTAATGTACCTAATTTACTTGCAGTTTAGGGTACGTGACGATACGATATCAGTAGCTGACAGATTTACTATTTTGAGTTGGGCGAGGTGTAGATACGGATTTCGCCCAAACTGCGGCTTTCTTTATGGTGAAATGAGCAAAACTTCGTCGCAATTGGGTGACTTCCAGACGTGTTCTTAGGGGATTTGACCCCCAGAATGACAACTGATTCCCCGCAAAATGGCTGCGACCCCCTCCTAGGATAATCGATTCTTTGTAAAGAATGGTAAAAGTTGTAAAAAGTGTGCTTTTAAGGCGTTTTTTAGCTCATTTTTGGCTCAAAAAACCTCAAATTTTCGCGCTTCGCGCCACAAGCTCATTTTTTGACTATATTTTGTTCAATTTACTCAATTCTTTGAATTTTGTTGAGATTTCTTTTACGTTTCTATGTTCTAGAAAGAGTGAGTATTGTCTGAAACGTCCAAAAACATTGTTTTTTACTTGCACCTATCGTTTTTTATCCCAAAAAGGCACTTTTTAAAAGATTTTTGGGCCTGACCCCCCAAATTTCTATGCTGTACATGTATGGTGACTTCCGTACATGGTCGGCTCCCAAATTCTGGAGGGAGTCAGGGATGGGTCAAATCGCCAAAAATAATATTAAAAATACAATTCTAGGGGTCTGCAGTAATCTGCGGGAGTTTTTCAACTTTTGGGGAGTGCAAACTCCCCCTCACGCCCATGTGTGGTGATTTCTGCCTGAAAATTTGTTTCTGGCGCTGCGAATGCAAGATGTTCTTATTTTCGCTTAAATGACGACCTTACCTCGTTCATTACCTTATCGAAATTAATCGCTTTTCACGCTTTTCGTCGATTTTGCGCGGTTTGGCATTTTGGGCACTACGTTGTGCGATCTAATCCAATCTGCGCATTGGATAACAAATTGTTTTCACGGTGTATCTAAACTAACGAGTTCAATATTTAGAGGACTCTCTCGAGCTTTTCAAAAACAATTTTTTAAGCTCTCGATGAATCATTAATGTGAGTAATTCGGAATGGCCCTCAGAAATGAGTTCGTGAATTGATATTTAGTGTCTTGATCCTCTAAAAGTTGTTGAGTTTTGCACATGTACAGTAGGATCACAAAATGTCGATCGATCAGTATCCCTTGAAACGAGAAAATTGTTTCTTTGAAAACATGAACAATTTCTCACGGGCTCGTCTCGAGATTGATAAATTGATAATAAGTGGGCAGGAAATTCGGTTAATGTTCGAAAACATATTTCAAATAGCGCAATAATCTTTTTATCAGCAGCTACGCCTCGAGTTCTCGAAGTTTGCTTGAGAAAAATTTGAATAAAATATCCCGATCTCATCATAATTAGCTTCTGGTAATTCCTGTTAGCTGCTTAAAATGAGCTAGAAGAGTCGTGGGAAGTGGAAAGTATAAATATCCTATTTGTTGTAAGATGCGAAGGCGAGGCTGAATTTACTGCCTGCGTTCTCATTCGAGATTTTCGTGCTCTAGTGAAATATGTGCAGATTTTCCAATAAGTTGGAGCCTAAATGTGTCAGTTAACCCTCCTTTAATTTCTTATCTAGCATAGTCACGCGCAGTTCACTTTCCTAACACGTATAAAAAATATGCTTCGATGACAGACTTACGTAAAGCTAAAGAATGAAATTGGGCAAAATTGTATATAATGCGTTTTAATTAAAAATGCTTGTAAAACGGAAACGTGCGTAAATTACAAAAATCTATCTGTCCCAAAATCATTCAGGATCAAACTGGCATTTACCTATCAAAAGACCTCAAATTTTAGGTCTACCAGGTTACAATAGTCCTAAAATGCTAAAATAATACAACAGTTCTATTTATTCTGAGAGGATTTCGAGCACTTATAAAAATTCTATTTTGATAACTTTTCAAATTTTGCGCATTTTGCCCATAAATTTTCTAATGTACAGGATGTCTCACCTAACTGTCCCACCTGTTTTTCCACAATAACTCCGCTAATTCTCGATATTTTTCAACAATTTTTCGTATTTAGTTGGAAGGTCCAATAGGAAACTGGATGGTAAGACTTAATTGTTTTTGCAGACTCCTGGTGTATGCTACATAGTTTTATTAAACCTTAGTTTTTATAGGTTGTCTAACCTTACTATCCAAACTGTTCTTTCGCGTTAAGTCAATCCATTCCTAATATTTTTAAAAAGCTCTTGAAGCCATTGTAGGATGTCTAATAAGCCATCGACTGACAAAGTTAGACATGACTTGCTTTCAAGCTATTCAAAATATAACATATTTATGGAACTAACTGTTCTTCGCTATGCAAAAATTGTCGTACTTACTTTTGACAGCAATGTCACAAGAACTTGCGTGAACATATTCAACAATTTTTCTATTGATCAAGAAGCATTCGGATACTAGAAATTTTTCTTCCAATAACACCCAAAAAATCACTAAAAATTAATGAGAATTAATGGAGTTATCACGAAAAAAACATTTTGGATAGTAAGATGGGACACACTGTACTTTCAATTTACTTTAAAGGCAATCTAAAAGTCAACCTCATTTGCATATGCAGGGTGGCGCGCACAACGTTAAGTCAGGGGAACGATTAGGCTAGCTAAGACTGGGTAAGTAATGGATTCCCCTTCCATGCTTTGACCTCATCAATTCCTCAACTTGACGCTAATGTGATTTCTGATTTATGAAAGTCAATGTGTAAAAAATGCATTCTTCGAACACTCGAAAATGGAAAAAATCGCATTTTTTCAACTTTTTAATAATGTTAAAGTCGAATACGCTGAAAAAGTTTTACGAAATTATTGCGAGCGTCATTCGAAATTTCCGAAAATGATTGTGCTCACACAAAAGTGTTATACTCTTAAAGTATAAATTTTGACAATTTAAAACTTCACATAATAAAACTTATATGTTTTCTTTATGATCTAGTAAAATGTTATGTAGTTATGTAGTCTGAAGAAAAATTGCTATAGCTATAGAAAAACAAAAAATGGAATAGATACGTGCTCTACTAATGTATCTGCCTATTGTCGAGCATAGATGCACAGCATGGTGGATCTGGGGGCAGCCGATCTTGAGGGTAGATCAAAAATTGAGCTTTTTCGGGCCATAATGACCTCACTGGTACAAATGCTAAAATAGCGTGGTCCTTTTGCCTTATTTTCCCAGAAAAATATACTATTTTTCCATTCTGGGGGTCTTGAGCTTCCAAACTCTCCCTACGTGCATGTCTGCTCGTACTTACTGTCAAATCAGCAAATGTCAGCTAACGATTGGATTATAGAGTTACTTGTTTATGTTATATTATCATTTGAAAAATAGACTGTATACAGTTGTTTCCTTGTTCCCTATTGTTTAATGAATGTCAATATCCTACGATCTTCGCGAAATTCGGCTTGAATTATAATATGACGAAAGCGATCGATTTGATAGCTTGTTTCTCATTAGCTTTTTAGATATTCTGCTCTTGACATAAAGCCGAAAACAAATGTTATTTTGTTTGTTAAACATGACCTGCTCATTATTCCGCTTATCTATCTCTCTCTCTTGTTGCTTCCGAATGGCTACTTCTTAATTAATTGACTGAAACTAAGTGATTTCACTCAATCTATAAAATATTGCACCGAATCTTTCCTGGTGCAGTGAATCGATAAATGCGTTTGACGAGAAAGATTCTGTCTTTTTTACATTATGTTTGTTCGAAAAATAATGAATACGAATGCAGTATATATCAAAATCAGGCTAGTGTACAATAGCAGAGCTCGGTAAAATTTGAGTTAATTGGAAAACTCGTTAATGGCCTTTGTGTTGAGAAAAGGGACCCTGTTCGTTGCTGCTTTTAGTTTCTTAATTAAGCCTTGCGGCGCTACGTTGAAGCTGTAGTATAAAAGTGAAAATGTTTGCTGGCCATCTGATGCTTCGATGTATTTAGATTTCTTCTAAAACACGTAAATATACGACATCCTCGGCACAATGACAAATTTTTCTTATTTTTATTCGAGACTGTTTGCTAATGCATCATCGCGTGAGACACAAACCATCTAATCTGTAGCATGCACAATATTCAGAGTTTAATGCAGCGATGAAAAACGAGACATTTTCAGCCTTTCTCATGCCAAATTTTGTTCCTTTTGGTCGTTTTTTTTAAATTTCCATCAGTAAACATCAAAAATAAGTAATAAATGAGTAATGAGCAAACACAGGCAGAGAAGAAAACACGGCAGCTTTCCCACGTTTGATTATCAAAGAAACATAATCGGTTCAGTTGTATGCATTCTTTCCATTTCTTTGGTGGTCGTCATTTTAAAATCGTCAGAAACGAGCAGAAACTTAAAAAAATTAATGTTTGGAAGCCCAGCTAAATCGTATGTATGATCGGCGGCGATTCGCTCGGTTGAACGCACATGTCCGTTTGGGACTCTTGATCTAACAGAAGGAGAGACAGATAGACTTAAGGAAGGTTATTAAGGCGAAAGATCGAAAATTTTCGCAAAATCGTTCAAAACTCCTGATGATTTCGATTGCTTTTGTTCAATATCCATTATGGATACAGCAATGAATCAAACTTGAAAGTCTTGATTACTCTAGGAAAAGCTGAAGTGACTCATTAAATCGGACAAGCAGAGCACCCATAGCCTCGTGTAGTCAGGCACATGGGCATACATGATCTTGGGGGAAGGGTTTGGGGGTTTCACCCCCTCAGAAAAGATTTTAACTCCCGCAAAAATTTTTTCCTATCCCCCAAGAAATAGCGACTTTTTGAAAGTTCCCAAAATTTTTCTAAAAATTTGAAGAGAAGATGTCTTTTCAAGCGTGTTTAGCTATCCGCTCAAAAGTGCCAAATTTTCGGCGCTTCGCGCCATTATACTCATGTTTTGACTTTATTTTGTTCAATTTGTTCCGATTTTTCTGATTTTTTCCGAAATTTTGTTATGTTCTATGCTCTAAAAAGATAGAGCATCGACAGAAACGCTGAAAAACGATGTTTTTGACACGTACCTACCATTGTTGGACCCAAAACAGACACTTTATAATTTCATCCCCCTTCCCAGAATTCCCATGCTGTGCATTTATGCTCATGAGTAGGAGGTTGGTGCTTGAGATTCTATAGTCTGTTTCACATAATTTCGTGCATAAATTCTGAGAAATTTTCATCGACAATAAGCCGAGGGTTACGATAATTATATATCAGATAAATGCTATAATCGCAATCTGTCAATTTAATTTTAAAATTTATGACCGAACTTGTGTGAAACATACTATAGATCCCACACGGACGAAGTGAAAATTTTCTTGTGAAAATAAGTAAAATTAGAGTCAAAACCGGAAATATAATAATAATTTTCTTGCAAAAGTGCTTAAAAATTGACCAATTTTTTAGCTAAAATTCGATCGCTCACCTCTCTTAACCAATGTACTCCATGGACGACGATAGTCCGTCTTTGTCCTCGGATGACGATAGTCCGTCTTTGTCCTCGAAGTGAAAAAATTCACGAGCACAACTGGGCGTGGACGATTTCGTGATTCGATTTTTAAAAATTAGTTTTTTGCAGTTTTTATGCCAGGATAGATCACAAACGTCGAAAAATGGGTCTTTTTGGTGTTCCTTTAATTTTTCGGCATTGTATTCTCTAGCATGTTAAAATTTTTGACCTATAAATACCCTTTAGAATTCGAGTCTTGCCCATGTATGTAGGTGTATTTACAGCATTTTCTGTTTTTCACAGAGTCCTCGAAAGTCCTTGCCACAGCAACTTCCTTATAATGCAATGCAAGTATTTCCCAATTGCTCTTCGAAACAAATCGCTCAAGTTCAAATAATCAGAGTATCAATGATTATTGAAACCTTCGGAATACGCACTGTTTTGATTCCAATATCATTCTTTAATATGAGCTATGAATACGCTTCTTTATGTTCATTTAGCCTTTGGCCTTATAAGCCATTCAGCTTCTATTGACTGGTGTTCTTCTGTAGAAAACTGCGTATTTGTGCACCTTCTTAATCTATATAACGCGCTATGGTAATAAGCCCTGACTGAATTCATTACAGTGCACCTACTTTAATTTTTTCTGCCTTGAAATCTTTGGCGCTTATTGGTTTCCGGTCGTTTATTATTTTTTTGATCAACGCCTGGATGCTTGACACGTTCGAAATAATAGTACAATTGGCGGCTTACCAAATCAATTTTAGACCTTAGAAAAAAAGCTGATGTTTTTTATGCAATTTGGACGCCAACGATTGGTTTGTAAATCGGTTAGAGAACATTATTTGAAATGGGAAAACGGGAAATCAGCTTTGATTGCTGAAAAATGCTTTACCTTATGCTCTTTGCTCCAACGTGTAAGTAATTTTTATTAAAACGGATAATGCGAATACAAGCGACCAAATTGTCAATTGAAAGTTAAAGCGGAATTTTTGAGAAAAAATTCATCGAAGGCTTTTTTATACAGGGTGGCTAAAAAACGAATGGCATATTGGTCCTTGTAACTTCTCCGTTACTTGACCGAAATAAATGCGATTTGCTTTTTCTTAGAGCCTGTTACCTCTGCAAGAACGTGGAGAATTTTCAATTATGCCAGTTAAGCTGCTCTCGCTTAACACTGAATTAAGCAGAAGTCGGTTTTTCAGCTTTCTACAGATTTTTTGTCTTAAAGTGACCATCTTTACGACAGTGTAACAGTGTAACACTCCAACAAAAAAGATAATTATATACGATCCGTTTTATGAGAAATTATAATTATTTGTTTACTGTTCTGCTTATTTATGTTTTGATTAGTTTTGCCTGAGCGGAACAGCTGCACCTTTATCACGGCTTATTGCATTCATACATCAACGTTTTTAATTTGCTAGCAGTTGTCAAAACGTGCGACCTATAATTAAAGCTCAATTATTAAGCAGCAACTCAAAATTCTGTAAAGCAAATTATTTGAATAATAGCCAATTGAAAAGGCTTTATAATTTAAGAAATTTCATTTAAATGTTGTAATACAGTGAAGTTTTAGGGCTACAAAGGCAAATAATGCGTCTGTCATATGTTTTCATAACCCAAAAAACGACGTCTGCTTAATTTAGTGTATGTAAACCAATAGCAGCTCAACAAGCATAAATTTAACTTGACCATGTTCTCATAGAGGTGATAGGCTCGTGAACAAAGTAAACCGCGTTTGATTTGGTCAAGTATTGAAGATATAAGGACCAATATGCCTTCGTTTCTTATTGAGCCACCTTGTATATGAAAAGAAATAAAAGTAGGAAAATAATATTAGAACAATCCATCAGCTAAGAGTATGCTTATTTGTTTAATTTTATTCTACGAGTCTTGTTTAAATTAATCTACGATTTGTTTTGAAGTTTCAATATTTTGGCAGTCCTCAGAGAATCGTTTCTTTCTCTGCGAACATGCTATGTTGACAATTCTAATAATAATTTATCGACAACGGACCCATTTGTTTTTCGTAATTTTTCTGACCTTCAAAAATACAAAAAGACTTTCATCATCTAATAACGAGCACAAACATTCTTGTGCCAATATGCGCATCATTCTTGTCAGTTTTTCGAAATAATGCAGAATTATTTAATTAGCTAATGCCCGCTCCAAGCTCGCTTTTTCTCTCTTTCTTGCCATGCATTCTTCGTCGGTAATGAATGCTCGTTCGATTTCGCATTCATCAGATTAGAATGTGAGATATCCGAAAAAGTCGTTCATCTTAAAATTAATCGATCACGCTGCTCTAGACTTGAATGATAATTTTTTTAAAGCCCAAACTGTATAAACTGTATCGAGTTATAGGAAGAAGCGTATTTTACGTCAGCGCACGAGCTTATAATACGTAGCTACGCCGCTGGTATTTAGCTTATTATAGTAAAACTTGCCGGAAAATCGACTTCTCCGCTCAATTTCTATTTAGACAAAGATTCTTTTATTGTTAGCCGAAGGATTATATGTATCCCGCGCGGAATTAAAGTTTCGAGATTTGAGTTTTTTTGCGCATTGCTTACGATATATAACCATCGTAGCCAGACTTGTGCTTTTAACTGAAGTAACTTTGCTCAGCTAGCGGCTTAGGTTAGTTAGCTAGCTCGGCATAGCTAATTAGCTCACCTATTTTATCTTTAATGGATGTAGCCAACGGTAATTTATAATAATGACGCCGTTAAAACCGCACCAGTTATTGAAATGAGCGAAAAATGGGTCAGCTTCGAAATAATGAGAGCGCGTTAGCATTTGGTTTTTTCTTCTAATCAACCGTTGCGCCTTTCGCTTTTGCATTGTTAAAATAATTATTTAAACGGGGTTATTAGCCAAGATCGCGAAATTGTGTCGCCTTTCCTTTCTTTTACTTTTTGTCTTACATTCTTCCGTTTTTTCCCATTCGATGCGTTCGTTTTCTGGCGATTTAATTAGCCAGGTTTACCTTGTTTTTCGAATATTTTTCGCACCATTATATAATTTTTTCTCGCCGCCTTCGGTGTGGTTAGATTCTTCAGGTAGCTTTTCAGTGAAAATGAATTGTTCGCTTTTGTCTTGTCCCGGCTCTTTTCGCACAAAATGCTCATTTGTAATAATGCTTAGTATGAAGAAGAGATTAAATCGATAATTTGAAGTTGTTGTGGATACGGCACGGATCCTTACTCTACTCATTACAAATTCGCAAAAATGCAATGTTAACGATAGTAAAGAAGATAATCACTAAAGATTAATGTCAATAACAATTCGCATATTAATGACAACGTTTTCATTGGTCATTAAAAAAGTTAGTAAGCACAGGAATACCTCTTATACTAGTTTCAGGGACTCTGATAGTTTTCTAGAGGTTATAAAAAATTGACCGTTTTTGCTTGGAAAACCAAAAAGCCGAAGCTTTTGCCTTGGTATTGCGATAATTGAAAGTAACCCCCACGATTTAAATGATAGAATAGCACGAAACTTATTGCAATTAGCGATCTGATGGAACATTTTTTCTTGAAATTGGATTTTTATCAATTTTGACCCTAATTTAACTATACTTCTCGCAAAATTTAAGTTTTGCTTCTGGGATTTTTGTGGCCAAGCCGCTTCGGTCCATTTCTGGGCCCTTAGAACTTCTAAACTTGTCTCAGGCCTTGTATAACTGGCCTCTGGTTTACCATCCCTTCTTTAACAACGAGTGCAGTGAACTGAATTCAGCAAATCCAGAAAATGAAACGTGGTAGAAAAAGTGCCCTCGATTCGGTTTTTCATATGCTTATTGTAAGCATCTCTTTCTTCGATCTCGCAAAATCCAATAAGCATGCCTCAATGAAAAAGGAACTCTGAGCATTGTAACGACTTAATTTCATTAGCCGGAAGTGAATCGCTTCAATTTTGCACGTTTTATTTTCCATTTTTTATAAGTCTTTCGTTCATTCAGACTTTGTTTTTTTCGCATGCAGTTTATACGATTTTATACACTAGTCTTTATTTAACATACCTAACACTCAGTGATCACGGCAATTACACACGACCGTTAGCATTTATTCGCGCTCGTAAACAGCATACACGATTCCTGTGAAGTCGATAAACATGAATTTAATGGTTCACTTACTAATTATGATCGAATGGTAGACAAATATTTTGACTATCTCGGTTTTTTTGGTCGCGTTGTCTCATCGAATGCGTATAAATTTAGCGGTTTTGGGATAAATATATCATTTTGTCCAGCATAAATCGTAAGGTAGTGTTTGTGTGCTTTATTCACGTTAAGATTTTCCCACTTTTGAGCGATTACTCTCTTTTTGGAATTTAGGACAGTGCGGACGGGGTGAAAGCGGGATATTGATCCCCTTTGATTGAGCGCAGCGGGGCAGAGGGTTTAGGCGCTCCAAAAATCGATTGACCTCCAGAATAGAATTTTTGCATTTTGTCAGTTTTACTCCCCTACACCCATTCGACTGCTGCTCACGTATTGGTCTAATTCAAAGTGGGGTGTGAACTTTGCTCAATCATATCCTTAAGCTT
The DNA here is from genome assembly GCA_036768485.1 of Mermis nigrescens. Classification (NCBI taxonomy): domain Eukaryota; kingdom Metazoa; phylum Nematoda; class Enoplea; order Mermithida; family Mermithidae; genus Mermis; species Mermis nigrescens. The sequence goes on from JAVLUZ010000690.1 coordinate 368,354, forward strand.
CGAAAGACTTACGTTTCTTTTTGTTTTTGTGCGACAAAATTCTCACTTAGCTTTTTAAATATCTTCCAAAAAATTATCATTGCTAAAATGCTGATTTAAGTGTAAAATGGTGTAAAATGGTGTAAAATGCTGGTCAGGTGTAAGTGCGTGAAGAATATTCCTTTAGTTCTTCAGCGTTTGTCAATCAATGACTAGACGGCTTACTTTTATATGGAGTTGTGAACGACTAGTCAGTATGACTAGAGATAAAGCGATTCGATCGACGTTGGGTCGGTTGACGCTAAAACGGTGTCTTTACTTCCACTCAGCTCAATTAACCTCTAAAACCAGAATCAGCTGATTTCCCCAAGTTCAGCGAACGATGGAGGTCCCAGCTCCACCTTGGCAGTCTTTAGTCATGGGTCGGGGACAAATTGTCTTTGACGTTCTTTATTAATATTCATAAAATTTTGACGTGGACGTCCAAACAATGAACATAAATCAAAATCTCGCCTGTTGATTCTCGGTACATCTTCTGAGCAACCCACCTCTTAGAAAAAGGAGTTGAGTACTTAGTCTATTTCAAAAAGAATGCCCTGTTTCGTGTTAAGTCATTGCTTCACGTAAAAAAAGTTATGCCCATATTAGTGTAGAAGTCCTTCGGTAACCTCATCCTCTAGAAATTTCGGTCTGGAGCGGTGTGCCTATAGCAACCACTGAGATTCTGACAGGGAGTTGGCAGATGTCCTATTGGGTCATTGACAAGAGTCATAATGCAATTTATCAGTACAGTTGGACATCAGGTGTGCTTAATACATTCTTAGTTGTTGCTAAATGACATTTAGCTGCTTATAGTTCCACTTCTCCTTATCCAATAAGTTTGCGATTTTTCGCCATATCGCCTATTCCTAGTTCCAGTTTTTCATTAGGCAAGATACGAAAAGCATAACATATTAAGTTCGAGCGCTATTATTTTTTACATAAAAGCGTATGCTTTAACTGCAAGTCTGGATGCTTATCGTTTTTATTTCTTTTTCAAGAAGCAGGCACTGCTTGGCTAATCTTGCTTAATGCGCTTCTGGTTTCAATATACATAGATATCTTTATCCGCTGATTGCTTGTTTGTGTGCTCCATTGGTGCATTAGGAGAAAAATCGGTAAACAGCTGAGACAGGGGCAGGTTTGAAGAAAGGCGGATTAAGAAATTAAGGCTAATGTCATTTACGACTCAAGGGAAGTTCGAAAAAAAGCGGCGGCTTCTTTCTGTCGTCTAAAAAGCTGGTTGGAAATGTGCCAACATTTCTAATTACTTAATGCGATAACGCAATCGCTGCAAGGCGTTTTATATATTAATGTTTCGTATTTATTTGATAACCTTCTTTGAATATTTGTTTGATTGTAAATGCAACGTTTTTACGGCATATTTTCCAAAAATTCTACTTGCAATACTTTTTTGGATCTAAAAACTATCGAAATGACAAGGTGACAAATCCGGAATTTTGCAAGGGATTCCGGTACCCCAACTGATTCATTCATAGTCGGAATCTGTCCCAAAAAACCGTTATTCGTTTGCGAAATGACTTTTTCGCATTTTTTAGTTCTTTAATTTTATTGAATCAATTATGATGCAGCAATCTTTCCGGAGAATATCGGAAGTTTTTTCAACGCTATCACAAAACGGACTTTAGCTGTCCAACTTTCATAAGATGATATTTTTATCGAAAATACGGCGCAAGGCGCCGGAAAATTTGGGAGATTTAACCCCGAAACATACTTCACGCGATTCGCGCCGCAAAGGGGATTTGCGGCCACAGTATACCCAAAAATGTGACATCAATGGCGCGAAACTGGCGCGGCGAAATTCGCCTGCCGCTTCGTGCCACCTGGGCATACTTCACGCGGCGCGGTCGCCGCGCGGCAAGAAAAAAATGGCGCCAACTGGGCGACCCTTCGCGCTTCGCTGCCGCTTCGCTCGATGTAGGCATACTCCGCGCGAATTGCCGCAATGATCGGCGCACCTCATTAGCATTGGCGAGGAAAGTCCAAACGTTTGGACTTCTGCAGCGCGGCGAAAAAATTCGAAAAAATGCTAAAAATAGACATTATCTGCTTCTCGCCGCGCGGTGAAGTATGCCATGAAAAACGGCAAAGAAATGGACTTTAGTGAATTTGGTTGCGGCGTGGCGGCCGCTTGATGTATGCCTTGGGCCGCTTGAAGTATGCATTGAAATGCGGCGCGGCAAACCTGGCGCCTCGCCGCGCGGCGCCAGGAAGTATGCCATGGGTCAGCGCGAATTTGGCGCGGCGACCGCTGCGGCGAATTCGCGCCATTTGCCGCGCCGCATGAAGTATGTTTCGGGCTCTATGCAAAAGATTGAACAGATATCGATGAATAATTGCTCTATTCGTTATATTGGAGCAATATTTACTGTTTTCCTCAAAGAATTAATCCTTGTAAGAGCTTGTTATCCTGCGTGAAGCGTCGGAATATAATTTTGTGAAGTTGTGAGAAATGATAACCGAAAATAATTAAAAAATAGTAAATTATGGGGTCTTGTTGGTATAAAACTGGCAAAAATCCCAAAAACGCTTCAAAAAATTTATTCCTGGGCACCGGGTGGTTTAAAACTCGTAAAAATCCCAAAAACCTGCCAAAATATAATTCCTGGGGTAGGGGGTCTGCCAGATACTCAGGGGGGACACAAACCCCCGATCCCCCCACGCCTACGTGCGGCAGCGATCCTAACCCTCAAATCCCCCTGAAAATAATGCCACTATTATTCTAGCATAAAATCTTATATCATATGTCACCGGATAAATTTTTTTACCCAATTTCCGTCTCTAGACGCGTCATAGAAGCCCCTGCTTCGGAATTGAATAGCATTTTTTAATTTAATTTCGCCTAATGCATCCACCAAGCCGCTCATTAAACGTCCAGTAGGATCTTATGTACGTCGTTGCTAAAGCAATCTCCTCCGTTTGTTAGCCACTGCGACAGCATCGGCTAACGAATCGAGCGTGTTAATTCGATTTGTTAGAATCCATCTTCGGCGATACCTAATTTTCCCTTATCCACTTCGTGGTTCATAGATTGCCTACTATAATGGGCTATATTTTGTTACCCTATCCACTGGACGAATTAGATAATGTTTCGTTTTTGATTTGGCCGCGGCCGCCAAGAACCGATTGTTTTGATCGGAAAAAAATGGTACGGTACTCGGGGGACAATGGCGTAGCTAATGCGGCGCAATTTGGCGCAAAAATTTGTTTTTGATTTTTTTCGGTTGATCGAATTTAACCATGCGTAAGTTGTTTTTTCCGGAAGATATTTCTTCGTTATCTTTTTCTCGGTCAGAACGACGTCGGAAACCGAATCGTCCGACGTGCTTTACGTATACGGACGGACTGCTAATCGGGCGCTTTATAACGGCGACCTCGGTCGACGCGCTTACTAAAAAAGTTTTCTTGAGTAATTATCCCCGATATGTTCGATTCCTTCCTCGTCGCCGAAACCCGTACGTCACGTGTTTTGAATTCGGTGTAACATTAGTTCTTTCGCTTGGGTAATTTGATTTCTTTTGTCTACTCGAATCGCGGTATTATATTTTCGAATTTGCATATCTGGCCGTTTTTGCGTTTGACAGGACAAATGAAAACAATGGAAGGGTCCTAATGAGCGTGCAAATTATTTTCTCATAGAATTCGTTGTTACATTCTCAGTGGAGTAGTTGTTCACACAAGGAAAATGAGTGCGGAGACACAGATCTTAACTGTTTCACTTTTCGGAATATTCTTCCACGATCGGGGGCTAATTTTAAATGCCTAAGATGACGAGATGGATGATGAGTATGCACTTTTGAATAATTTTAGCAATTCCTCAGCGTATTTTTCGAATGTTTCTGGCAGCGAAATAGACATACTTAGAATTATAACTGAAGATGGTAAATGTGAAACCCTGGCGGCTTATTTTCTTGCGCAAAAAATTCTAGCTGGCGCAAACGTTTCTGAGGCGATAAAGTGATTTTAGTTAGAATTCCACAAAATTTTCGGCGCTTTGTATTGCATCATTAGCCATCGTTTAGCCCAATTTCACGAGCACTAATTCACGCCGTATCTTAGTCGTGCATATCGTAGTTCATATTTAATGACGACACATGAGCACATTTTCGTGCAAAATAAAAAGAAAGATCTTTTTGCAAAATATTATGCATCAGAAACGATTGTGCCTCAACACTCCCACTGTCTCAGCATTCTACTGTCTCAACATTCCCACTGTCTCAAACACTCCCACTCGATTTGCTCAACACTTCCCACTGTCTCAACACTCCTATTCGAATTCTCAACATTCCCACCGTCTCAACATTCCCACTCGAATTCTCAACATTCTCACTGTCTCAACATTCCCACTGTCTCAACGATCCTACTGTCTCAACAATCCCACCGGTAAATTTCGCATAAGGGCGATAAGATTTGCGACCTTCCACACAGTGTACTTTGCAAAAAATTTAATGTTATCAATACCTCTTCACCAAAAAAGCGGTAAAAAGTAGGTTTTACTCATTGATATATCATACAAAAAAGTGTTTAAATTTCATTTTATTTGAAAATTGTTCTCTCGGATGCATTTTGATTGATTTTGATATCATGCAAAGTATGTATGTTATTGTATTTCGTGGACTTCAGCTAACCATTAGTTTTTTGAGGAAGATCCATGGTGTACAATGATGCAGTAGTTGATAACAGCGATGGCTAAACAGAGGCTGCCTATTTTCTATTTGGATGTATCTATTTACCTACTGGGGCAATATTTATTTTGCACTATTGGGCGTTATTTAGGGCGGGTAGATACGTTACATATGTGTGAACTCAGTTGTGGACTCGGGTGCACATAATCATACCATTGTTCTGTAAGGAAAAGGCCATAAAAAAGAGGACAAGTAATATCGAAAAATGCAACTGTGTATGTATAATTAATTGCAACAAGGCATTGCATTCGATACCTAAGCTGTCAGCCTTTTTTGCATTGCATAAACAGATTTTTGGGTCATTCGTAATATTATCACGCATGTTCATAAAAATGAACCGCATTTCATGACACCTGCATCTTAATGTATTTTTTGATGACATTAAATCTTGCTAACTAATTACCACAGCTTGGCTACTGAAATTGTGAAACAGCGGCATCCGTGTCAGTAAAATCCTAAATCTGTTGAAGCAGAATATGTGCAAGGTCGTAGATCTTATCACCATTTAGTGATATTTAAAATCATAAATCTGTTGAACTGGAATATGTGCAAGGTCGTAAATCTTATTGCCCTTAAATGAAATTTACCGTTCATGCGCGGGCAGCATAAAAATTCTGGGGCTCCAGATAGGATCAAGTCCCAAAAAGTACCAATGATAACAATTCTAGGAAGTTCGCCAGATTCTCGTGGGAGAGGGGTCTAGACCCCACCCAGACGCCTCATGCTCATATGTGGTCCCGTTTAGCACCTTAGAATGTGAGACAGTGGGAGTGTTGAGAATTCGAGTGGGAATGTTGAGACAGTGGGAGTGTTGAGACGGTACCTTCAGAAACAGCCCGTATCCAACTGACTTACTAACTTTTGTGACCGTCTCGGTAAAGTTGGATGCCGATTGTTCACGATAATTCTATCTATGATGGCTCAAGGCAAAAAACTAGTAAGCACTAATTTAAAAAATTATCAAGCTATCATCTTATTGAGTCTAAAATGATGTTTCATGTAGCACGTCGTCGTCATACGTATTTCACTTCTTGATTCTTAATATTCAGTGAACTTAAATAAACCACTATCCAGGTGATAAAGTCTTTTCTCGTAATTAAATTGGGCAAAGTGCGAATAATGTCTATCAAGTCAGCAATCAGATTCTATTTGCTCTATCTTAGTTTACCACCGCTTAAAATGGCATTCTTAAAAAAAGTTGATTTTAAAGAAGGTTGGAATTGCGGACAAGTCTTTCTTACGCTCTCACGACGACTGGTGTCGTTTATTTCTAAAATTTTAGCTGATGTCTTAAGCTGATGTCGTTATGTCCTAAAATTTATTATTTTTATTTTGCAGCCGTTGGACCGACTATTTTCTGTGATGAAATCGTCGATATGACTTGATCGTTAATTTATTCATAAAAATCGAGAAGGCATGCCAAACACTCCTCGATCTCCTTTATCTCGTAAGAGCGTCGATTTCGCTTTATCGAAGTCTAAGCCCATAGAACTGGAAGTTGTGATTTTGGGAGCGCCAAAAGTTGGCAAAACTGCCATTGCGCAGCAATTCTTGTGGCATCGTTTCAACGAAGAGTACAAAGAAACAGTGGAAGTAAATATTATAAATCAGCGTACGACGATCTGCCGATAAGATTTCAAAGATTATCGTCCCATAAAAACTAAATGCCTTGACAGGAAGCCCTTAACTTGAAATCAGTAAAACCATTAAAAAAAAGTTCTGTACAACTTAAAGTTTCCGGTCGGAAGTGCGATTTCTGAAAAGAATGAAATGAAAAATATAACAGAAGATCACTTTTTATTTTAAATGACAAAACAGAATTGCACTGCATCAGCTTAACACGCCAAATAATATACGTAACGATCATCAATGATTTTACACTCAAATTATCTAAAATTTTCTTTCGATTCAATACTTTGTTTTTCGAAAGTTTAGGTCAATTCACTTGCAATACGAGTAATACGAAACACGTGTTGAGCACTATAATTTTTTAAGATAATACGCAAGAATCGCAGTCTGATTGTCCCCTCGACTTACAAAGCAGTTCTTCGATTCCCATTGCGTGATCCTATTTGATACGCAGCACGTGCCTGTTTTACATTTTTGGAACTTATTAAGTTATTTATTTGGTTTTTATCTCGTATCACTTCTTTATTTGATACAATGTGAACATTTTACTTTTGAATTTATGATTTTTAAGAAAAACGGGTTTTTTTATGATAATGCGCAAATATTTCTGATAACGCTTAAATTTTGATACTTCGGATCTTAAGACTTTTTATCCCACTCGTCTAGGACTTTAACTGGATTGAGTATGAGTGTAGTCCGAGCTTAAGCAGAAAAGATACCGGCTCTTTGGAAAGTGTGCAAGGCAATAAAGCGGACCAAAGCCCCACGGTGACTCAACAAGCACCGCCCAACACATTTCTACTCAAAGTGATCGACACGTCGGGCACAAACGATTTCTTGGCCATGCGCGACCTCAACATTCAAAAAGGTGCTTCTGTTTTTTAATTTTCTAATTTTTAAACTTTTTTGATTTTAATTTCTTGATTTCACAATTTTCTGACGGAAAAATCCGGTCTTGGGAAGTTTGATGAGGGCGTATGTGTGCGAGAGAAGATTCCATTACGCTAATGTAATTGATAAGCTGAGGAAATCTGATGTTTTTTAGCTCAGAAAAAGCTTATTTTTTAACTTCCTACTAAAACGACAAAATGAAAATTATCACTCAATGATGAGCTATTTTTTGAGGATTTTACCCGGAAAGACTGGCTAGAATTTTTAGTATGTGCGAATGTGTAAGACAAAAAATTAATTTATTCCGATATTGGAGTATGGTTGTTTGGGCAAATTTTTAGACTTTTTATCAATTTTGCTGCGAAAATTTTACCTCATTCCATCACGGTTAAAGTAAGCGACAAAAAATGATTTTTGCGATTTTGTATGAACTATTATTTTAATTTTTCAAATCCTGGCTTATGGACAACAATTTTCAGGTCAGGACAAACACTAGACTTCAAAGGGAATATCATTTTCTGGCCCAGGACAGATACTTTTCAAAGCTAAACAGCCACTTTTTGAATCGAAAACAGCTACTCTTTGAGGCTGGACAAATATTTTTGGATCTGGTCGGTCACTTTAAAGCTAAATACTTGTCGACCACTTTTTAAACTAGAAAAAATTCTTTTTTCAATTGAAAGATTTTACGGAGAGGGCCATAGAAAATTGCTCAGTTATTCCAAATATTTGATTACCGAAGCTCAATTTTTAAATAAGCATGTGTAAAAAATAACGAAAAGCAGCCCAACTGCCGACAATATTCATGCTTCGATTCTAGTTCTGCATTTATCATAAATTGAGAAATAATAGGAAGTCATCAATATGACAGGAAATGCAAAAATAAGAGATTTCTAGAGAAAATATCGGAAAATAAATAAATAAATAAATAAATAAATAAATAAATGAAAAAGTAAATAAATAGAAAGAGGAAGAAAGAGGTAGAAATGGGGCATGCTATTAATATAAAAGAAACCAAAAAGACGCGAGAAATAGCACAAAGTATACATAAAAATTATATTATGAGATATTACATGTTTTACGAGGCGCAAGAGTAAGTGAAACGTGAAGAAAGTAAGCAGAGGGTGGGTTTCTCATAAGACGTCTAAGCTTAGACGCGTCTAAATTTCTAGATTTAGACGCGTCTAAATTCTAGATTTAGACGCGTCGATTCTTAACTGTGTTTCTCGTAAGACGTCTAAGTTAGACGCGTCGAAATGTCGTCGAAGTTAGACGTGATTTAGACGAATCACTAGACGAGGCAGTGGGCTGGGTTAACTTTTGATTAAAAGCTTATTCTTCGCATCAGCATGCGCACATGAAATTTGTTTTCGTAAAAATATGGCACTTTCGATGGTTTTAACTCGTTATGAATCAAAACGACAATCATTTAAGACTTGTAATATTTATGACATTCCGGATAAAGATTTTTACGTTCATTTTGGATTTACGAAAAATTGTTTCAAAAGAATTCACGCTTACTTACCGGCGAAAGTACCAGCAAAGGGAAATCCAAGTTGTTCAACGGAATTAAAATTGGCAATAACGTTGCATTTCTACAGAACTGGAAGCCCTTATTTTGCTGTGGCGAAACTGTTTAATTTGCATTCGAAATCAACTGTTTCAAGAATTGTTACTGAAACCACGGATCAATTATTCGAGCATATGCTGAACAAAGTTATATTTTTTATGGGGAATATTGAAGATTTAAATGCGATCAAGCAAAAATTTTATAGGAAATGCAAAATACCGAATGTCGTAGGATGCATTGATTATACCCATGTATTGGTTTTAGCGCCAATGATGACGAAATTTCTTATGTAAATTATAAACGACGACATTCTATAAATTGCCAAGCAGTATGCGATGTGGAGGGTAAATTTTTGAACGTTTACGCAGATTGGCCAGGGTCAGCTCATGACAGTAGAATTTTATCTGCTAGCAACTTATCATTACAGTTAGAAAATGGCACCCTACCCGGTATTTTACTTGGCGATTCTGGGTATCCATGTAAAAAATAGCTTCTTACGCCTTATTTGAGACCGATTACTGATGCCGAAAATCAGTTCAATGATTATCATAGAAAAACAAGGTATGTATATATATGTACATGGGCAGCATAGGTAGGAATATTTCAGGTTCATGCCTGTGTCAGACATGTAACTTCCAAAAAATTTTTCACGTAGCAAAGAATCAATTTAAGATTCTTTATATTTTGTAAGTGCCTGGTAGACCATGTAGAAATAAAATAAAACTTAATCATTTCTTCGCAGCGAAAACTTTGGGAAATTAAGTAAAGCATGTGCCTGCATAAGTAAGTTTACGCGATTTCAGGTTTCGAGTTTGAAACGGAAAGAATACCAAGCCTAAGTTGAGCAATCACGTACCAACATGTCTTCAGCATACATTCGGGGTGTTCACCATACATGTACTTGGGGGTCGGGAGGTTTGGGAGGGTGTGCTGACCATACGTGGACAGCAAGAAAATTCTGTGGAAGGGGGATGCAAGACTTTTTCAAGGTCAAAAAATGGCCTTAAAAATGGTGGTATGGCGAAAAAACACCATTTTTCGACGTTTCTCATCAAGCACTATCCATTGGCATCAAAAAATTGCGAAAAAACGAGAAAAATTTCAAAAATTGAATTCTGGGGGTATTTTGATTTCTGGCGGTGGATATTTTGGTTTCTCGGGGGTCGCATACCCCAAACCCCCAAGCCCAGGTGTGGTGCTGACCCTCCCTCCAAAAAGGTTACTGACCCCAGCAGATTCTCGATGACCCCAGCAGAAAGGCTAAAAAAATTTTTTTGAAAAGTTTTCGTCATTTTTCAGATCGAATAATGATGGAAAATGCTCAGAAACGTCTTTAACGCTAAGCTTCAATTTTTCTCGATTTTTAGATGATTTCCGAGAAAAAATTCTTTCGGTTGACCCCCAGAATTTCTATACTGTGCATGTATGATGTTCGCCAATCCTGCTTCCGCAACAGCTAAAAAATCTTGAAAACGAAAAACGAAAATTAACGTCTTTTGATCAATCGACCGACTTTTTCGGCTGGCTATCGCGTTATATTCATTCAATAAACTTTGCCAGGCTTCGTTTTTTTATTGGCCGTACATGTAGCCGAAAAGGGGGCATCCAAAAGTTTTTGATGCTTTTCGTATTCTTGAACGAAAATCGCAGTGTCCGCAGCAGAAAAATTCGGACATCGCGGGCGTTTAGCTGATTATTGGACCTATTACTATTGGTTTCGGATGTTTTTGATTCAGAATCTGATTCGAACCGTGGTGGGTGACTCCATTGAAAATTTTTTCAGCATTCAATAATACAAACACACACTTGAAAAATATTTGCAATTACTGACAATTTATCGCCACTGCAGTGTTCTTTTACGAATTTGTAATTTGAATCAAAGAAACATACTTACACTAATATTTGTTTGTATTGAGCAAGTTACCCCTAACTTACAACTTAGACGTAATTTAGACGTCCTATGAGAAACACGGTTTAAGACTTTAAGACGCACGCGTCTAACTTCCGTCTAACTTCGACGCGTCTAAACTTCGTCGAAATGGCGTCTAAGTTAGACGCGTCTAACTTAGACGTTCTAATGAGAAACCCACCCCAGGATTATACACAGAAAAATTATATAAACAGGCGTGTTCATCAAAGAGGAACTAGGCTACTACAGTTTCGTGCCTTAAATTTTCTATCTGCTGTAATTGACTGCCACTGTAACCTAGCGGCACCAGTGTAGGCGGCTAGACTGCCTCTCAGCAGAAAAAGAAAAAGAGGAGCAAAGATAAATGAAAACATTACAGATACCATAAATACTATGATAATAATAAGAGGGCTTTTTTATTGATGACGTAACGATAATAAAAGAATGATCTCCTCGAATAAAATGAAAAACATATGAATCACATTCAATTTTAGGCCATGCTTTCATTCTTGTACATTCACCCGATGAGCCGGAGAGCTTTGAAGATGCTAAAAGACTCAGGGATCATATATCTAAGTTAAATACGAAACAAGCCCAAGTAGTAATGGTCACTAACAAAACTGACCTGGCTGCAAAAGCATCGGAAGAAGACGCGAAAGCAGCCGAGTTTAAGGTAAGAGCTATTTATTTTGATAAGTTCAGCTTAGTTTCGATCTCGATAATTTCTACAGTGTGAATCTCTGCATATAATATGGTTTTGATTATTTTCCGGGAGATCAACAAAGAATGGGCACTAAAAGATTTTATCATGCCGCGAATTTTTTACTAAATTTTTTGTCTTTTATTTCGTCTATGCCCTAGCTAAATCATTTTTAATTCATCCGAAGTATTTTTCCATGATTTAATGAATTTTAAACTTGCCTCAATATATATAAATTTATTCCCTAAACGACTGATTGTTAAATTATTACTGAGCATTTATTTTAACAACCGTTTCAGTCAATTTGACAAGCAACCGACGTCTTTGGTGCATTGCTTTAAATTATTTTCGCTCCGAACAGAAATGCAAAGACTCCTTGAAAGAAAAAAATTCTTGGAAATTTTGCAAAACTGTTTTGACAGAAAATTAGCTATTCTGCTTACCCCTCCCTGCCACGGTCTCTTTTTGTATTGGCAAAGCTTTTTCCCGATGTACAAAGACTTTTCAGGACCGTCTTTGTACATGTACAAAGATTTTTGGAAAGACAAAAACTGTAAAATGGAAAAATTTTCGGCGCTTCGCGCCGAAAATGAGTACTTGTCTGTCCTATATCTCTTTAAAATGGCAGAATTTGCATTTAGAATGAAAAAAGGTCAAATTTTTTGAGTTGCAATTTTTAGTAATTTTCGGCGTCAGAAACCCAGAAATTAGCTAAAATACACTACCAAAGGTCGAAAAACCCTGGATAACCACACTAAAATCGCTACTGAACCATATTATAGCACACAAAGATTTGCATGTACAAAATGTACAAAGACTTTTGGGGACCATCTTTGTACATGCACAAAAGAACCTTTTACAAAAAAACCTTGCTCCCGGCCATGCTATGCTCCTGCTGATCCCGAATGCACTCACACTGAAAGTTGGCAATCAACGGATTTTATTGTGATACAGACAAGCCACTGTCTTCTGAATCCCACTTATGCAGGTGGATACCGCGGAATTTCCTTACTGTAAGAGCTCTGCATAGTGAATTTCCTGTATCATAAAGTTTTTTCTAATTAGATTATGGATTTAGAATCTGAATACCTAATCTTTTAGTGTCAGATATTCAGAAGCTTTGCTAACAGAGAATTTCCAATCATATTATATTCGTATAAAATCAAAAGCGAACTCACATATATAGCTTACGTTCTTTTCCTATATACATAACTTCTTATTCTATGCAGCTACAAACATTTTAAGGGATGTTTTAAAAAAAGTTAAACTAAGAGGTGAAAATTTTGAAACAAAAATTGAAAAAACCTGAAGAATTGTGCTAAAATTAAGGCACGGCTAGATGCCCTAAAACCCGAAGTAGAACGATTCGCCGCCGAAAACAACTGCTCCTGTATGGAAGTTTCGGCAAAAGACTATAATTCAGTGGAGCGAATTTTTCATCAATTATTACAAAGGTCCCAATACGCGGGAGCCCTACATAATAAACTGAAAAAACGCCGCCAATCCATGCCCACTGATCTGCCCGACGCTCAACAACAACAAAAGCAAACGATCAAAAGTGGCAAAGTGCCTAATTCGTGTTCAAGTATCGACGAACATTCGAAGAACAGGTGCGTGATTTGCTAGCGTTCGATCGGGAACTAAGCAATCTATTTCTTGTTTGATATATTTTAACAGTGACCATATGCGTTTGGAGGCATGACTCGAACCTCCCCCAGAATGGCTGCTGACCATACGTGTTATTGAGGGGGGGGGTATTGTGGGGTTTTAACCCCCAGAATGGCCTGCCGACCATACTTGTTGTTACGGGGTGTTGTGGGGTTTAATCCCTCCTCAAAATGGCTGCTGACCATACGTGTTAAAGGGGCAAGGATTAACCCCCAGGATGGCTGCTGACTGAGCCCTCTTAGAATGCTGCCGATCCCCAGAATTTTGGATTTTTCAGAAAAACCGTGGGAAATGAGCAGTTTTAAGCTCATTTAATGACCTTCCATCTAAAAATGTGAACTTTTCGGAGCTTCGATCATACACCTACCTTTTGACCAATATTGTTCAATTTAATTGAAATTTTTTCAAATTATTACGAAATCTTTTTTATGTTTTTATGCTCTGAACGAGCATCGCCAGAAGTGCCAAGTGATTTAGAGGCATACTCATCGTTTTTAAGCCCAAATGCACTTTAGAAACTTCTTGAGGATGATTGATATCCCTAAATGCCCGTGCTTCATTTGAAAGTCAGTGACTAATAAATTAGTTTATGATTTATATCACTGATAATTATCGTCGTATGATTTCAGAAACCGTCTGCAGTTTTGGTTTATCAGTGAGTCACGTGCACAGCTTAAAACATCTAAAAGCTGGAAAACAGTGTGACTAAGTTTTTTAATATGAAATTCTTAATTGTTAAGGTCTTGAAGCTGTAACCCTAAAAGTGTTTTGATTATATGTATAGTAAGGCGAAATTGATTCTGCTAAGACGTTTGAGTCATAATCAAGCTCACTTCACTAGATCCAGAAGTAGTAATGTTAAAAACTTGAATACGAGCTAATTTACTTTTTCGGATATGTCGGAAATATGGAATCTGTGATCACAGCTCAGGCATACAAATAAGGTAACGAGGCAGAGATTCGAATCCTACCAGACATCTTCTCGAAGAATAAAAAGCGCTCTGGACCACACATGAGAGGGAGAGTTGGGGGTTTGTACCCCCTAGAAGTTGAAAAACCCCCTTGCGGATTACTGTAGTTCCCCAAAATTATATTTTTAGAAACATTTTTAGCGATTTGACCCATCTTTACCCCCCCCCCCTCAGAATTTGGGTGCTGCCCATGTATGCTCGGCACTAAGTGAAATTTAGTTTTGCGCATGAAAAAAAAATTTTCAGAATTTTTTCCAAATTGGTAATGGAATGATAACAACGTCCAAGTAAACTAATGCAAGAGGCACTTCTATAGAAGTTTATCGGAAAACACGCTTATTTTAAATTTTCATCTATTTTTTAGACTATTTTTGTAGGCATGAACGAGTACATTATTTATCATTTTTAGAATCAATAGTGCCCAATCGACCCCGATCTTGACTAGTAGAACGAAAACGCCGCAGAAGGGAGCTAACGTCCATGATTCTCTAGTTTGTTGTGCATTATTGTAAAGGTGGAAAACAAAATGAAAATGGACATAATTTGATTTTGACAAGACTTCGCCTTTCATTGAATACGTACATCATCCTCGAGTTCGACGATATTTTGGTTCAAAATCGTTTGATTGCCAAAATGTATTATAAATGCAGTAAAGGCGTAAATTATCTAAAAATTTAGGTAGTCGCGTTTTGATAATTTCCGGTGCACTTCAACTAGTCACAGCAGCGCATCCAGGATTTTCTGACGGGGCCCAAATTTCCTAACAGTGTCAAAAATTCTCCAAAAAGTCAGTCAATTACGCTTAAAACGTCGGTTTTGTCGTCTTTTGATAGGTAGAAAATCATTTGTTATCCGAAGAATATCTAAAATTTCTTGCTCAAAATTAGCGCAGAAATCGGCGCAAAGTGCCAAAAATACTTGATAAACATTGTAATGACTAAATCCGTGATTTTTAGAGCACCAAGAAAGTCAATAAATGTCATTAATGAGTAATACCGGCGCAAAGCGCGAACATTCAGAAAAAATATGATAAAGACTAGGTAGAATCATCAGAAAAAAGTTCAACCGTTCTCCATTGCGCCCAACTATTTTTTGACGACAGGGGGCGGCCGCCCTCTCTAAATCGCGCTTGCCTAATCATGATACAGATAAAAACTTTCTGATCAATTTAATCACACTTTTAATAAAATGCAATACTCGAGTAAGATGGAAAAGCTGAAAAACGATATTTCCAAATGTTCAATCTGTCGATTGTTCTACATATGGCTGGACAAATTGGTTTTTAATGGATTAATTCGGCTTTTTGTCTAAATCATTCTTTTGCGCGCCGGATTTGTTTGCGTCTTGTCTGATGTCTGTACATATTTGGCGAATCGCGCGTTTAGATTTTATGCACGATTGAGCTTGTGATGAAAATCTTTGTTGACCTTCTTCGTGTGAATACGATTGCGTCATTGATGTTTACTTATGTTGATTGCTAATCATATTGTTCTTACATAAAATAAAACAGTCGTCGTAAGAGCCGTCAATTTAGCACTACGTTAAGTTCATAAATCTTATGTTTATTCTTATCCTGAATAAGGTAGATGTGATAAGCATAGATGCACAGCACGCTAGGGACGGGGATAAGCCGATATGTCAGAGATCAAAACTGGGTTTTTTGGTCAAAATGACCTCAAAAACTGGTACAATGCTAAAATAGGTTTTAAACTATAACTATACTTATTCCGCAGTTTCTGGTCAATTTCAAGCAATTTCTGAGAAAATTTTCGATGTTATTCCATTTTGGCATTTGTTTTGCCCCAACTTCACCAAAAATTTATCATTTATTCATCCTGGGGTCTAGACCCCAAATCCCCTCACATGCATGCCCGGATATTAATGCCTAGCCTACCACACAGACGTGGGGGCCAGCTAAAGGTTTTTACCCTAGCATTGAGAAACCCACGATTTCTGCAATTGAATTTTTGAAAAATTGCCCACTGTCGTGGATAGGGTTTGATGAGAAACGTCAAACAAATAGTGTTTTTGCTCGACCGTCAATTTTTGCGTCATTTTTGCTTAAGATTTTTTCAGCCCTCCATAGAATATTTGAGTGCTGCTCATGTATGATACCGACTACCTACTTATTTATTTTGTTATGAAGCAGGCAATATAGAAGACGAAGTTAAGCTGAGGCTACGAGAGTAGATGATTATACTCGCATTTCTATTATTTTTTCAATATACGAGTAGTTAAGTGCTTATCGTGATGACCTGGATAGTAGTAGTAATTGATAAAAATAATATGGAGAAATTGTGATTCGCAGTTTATAGATAAATTTGATCCTGAGATGTAAAATAGAAGCTTATCTTTTTCGCCTCTAATGGTCGTCTAATTTACCGGCGAAGGTTTTTATATTTTTTCGCCAACAGAAGCAACGTCAACTAGAGAAATCCTAAAATTTTCGGCTTTATGTAGCTAAATGAATTTATTATCACTAAAGCGTTAAAGTAGCGTAGAAACTAATAGTCCCCAATGCATGTTTTCTATGAATAAAATTTATAGAAAGCTGAATTTATTCCAATTTTGGCCTCAATTGCACCGATTTTTAATAAAGTTTTATAATTTTTGACCTAATCAATGAAACTAAGAGGCCTAATTTTCTGTTCGTCTGATCAAGATCCAGTAAAGCTGCTGATTGATTTATAAAGCAATAAAAGCAATCCGGAAATAAACTAAAACTCAAAACCGGTATCGAACAAAACGATCAATATGCAAGTAACGCGAGATACACGATCGAGGAAAAATTTGAACGATTCGACTCGAATATTATTTATTTTCTATTAGAACGAATCGAGAATCAAAAATGTTTCAATGTACATTATACTCTTCAAAACTTGACTACTTTTTTCATAAAATGCAAATTTTGTGATGTCCGATATATATTGGAAATTTTCCTATCGATTTTTATTGTCATCAAAGACACGATTTTGTTCGATTTCATTACCCATTTTAAAAGCAGAAATTCTAAAAGTTAATTTCAAGGGCTTTCAGGAAAACAAGTGAAATTATACGACGCATTGTTAAGTTATTTAGATATAGTGGCATAGCTGTGGTGGAATCGGGGGAACTAGTCCCCCTAAAATTTTGAAAGTATGAATATTTTCACGAGGGTCTTTCAATGGAGAAAATTGGAGATTCTTAAAGTGTATCTGAAAGACCGCTAGAATAGATTTTAGCGCACTTTTTGAGCAAATAAGTCCAAAATTTTTGGGCGCTTCGCGTCTACTCATTTATATACCTACAACATATTTGTTTAATATAATTAAAACCAAATTTGATTTTTTCAAATTTTTTCCTGCAATTTGTAGATCTCATTGAGAATAGCTCAAAAACACCATTATTTCTGCCTATCAACAAGTAGCTGTTTAAATATCTAAGTTCAAAATTTTCGACTCCCAAAATCAGAAGGCCAGCTACGCCACTGTTCAGATAGTCACCAAGTTACTACTTAACAGTTTATCGCAAAGAACTGAATTAACCTTGTAATTTTTTACATCAGCCTTGGACAAACAGAGGAGATTCGTTATGACTTTCAAACCTCACTTCCGTCCATCAATACAAAGTGTACAGAATTACATATCGCGAATAAGCGAAAAAGCAATAACATGCACTGAAATATTTGCAAATTTCAACCTCACATAGGCATCATAGGCTGGACTACAAAAAAATGTTATAGCCATAAAATTATTCACTCTGCAATTTTTTACTATTGGTACGAAATGTATATTTCAGAATAACATTTTGTATTTTTTTAACCGCAATATTAGGCCCATGTGTGGTTTTAACCGTATATTCTGGCGTGCCTTGCTTCTTGCACGCCTTTTTTCTTGCATGGCAGACAAGAAGCGAGTTTTCCACATATGACGGTGAAATTGGGCGATGGTGGTGGCCTTAGATATTTGAGATTATCGGTTTTATGAAGAAGCAAAATCAGCAAGAAGGCTATGATGAATGTCAGTAGGCCTAAGCTTATTAAAAGAACCGATAAAGCCAGGGCGTTCATGCAAATCTGATTGGCTGCGTCACCGTTCCGCTGGTCGCGGGCAAGCTTTGAAGCACCTAAATCAGCAGTGAACTTTTATTAAATTATCTGATTAGTTCAAATTTATCAAACTTAAACATCGGGATTTTAATTATAAATCAAAAATTTTCTGAGAAAACTTTTTTAATCAAATTAGCTTTTCTATTCTTTTCTAGTAACAATTCTAATTTTAGTTTTAATTTTTGTAATTAATTTCGAGACGAATTTCGTAAATTTCATAATAATCAAAATTAATGTCTAACTAATAATTCAATTTGAATTTAAAAAAATTAAATGAAAGTCCTTTAACTTTTTTGATCTATGCGCTAAAATACATTTAAAAATTTTTCTGCTTCCTACAACGTATTGTAAATCATTTTATATTCTTTTGTGTCGGTCTCATTCCTAATACGTTTAAGTTGATTATTGCAGCGGTGTGTGTAACCCTACATAATACAAATATAATATATTCCCGTTATTTTATTTTATACAAATAAAAATTATTTCGAAGCATCTTTTTTAAAATCCTAAATAGAAAAGTATTACTTGTGAAGCCATTTTCTGGGTAAGATAATATGTAGACTGCTGTAGGGTGGAAGCTAGTGCTTTCTCAATAGAAGAGCAGTTGTAATCCGCTTCATAAAGATGCTTGAGTGTGGACCTTTTTAAATAATTCACCGACAGCAAGCTGTTGGACTGCGTTAAACGCATTGAATTGATCAATAATTAATATAAAGTGCCGGCTTATTGTCGGTAATATATCTTAAAATTCGTGCCAAAAGTCATGTGAATAGTTACATCAAATTGATCTAAACCGAAATTTAATTAAACTGAGTATAAATTAAATCCCGCCTTGCGACCATACGTGGGCGTGAGGAAGGGGGGGTTTGAGGGTATGCACCCCCAGAAGGCCGAATACCCCCCCGGAAACCAACCCCCTCCGAATTCAATTCTTTAATTTCTTTTGTTTTTTTACGCCAATGGGTTCGATGCCAATGGGTCAGTTTGCCTTTCGATGAGGAACATTGAAAAATTGTGTTTTCTCGCCATACCACCACTTTTAAGACCATTTTTGACCTTGGAAATATTTTATCCTCCCAGAATTTTAGTGCTGCCCACTTATGCTTACGACTCTAAGGATTTCGGCACGGTTTAGCATGTTCTATGTCCTCTAAGACCTCAACTATCTACTCGTTTATAGAATTGTGCTTCGTTAGAGACAGATTATTTAAACAATACCTTCTTGAACATCAGTAACGTCAGCCACAAATATTGGATCGGATACGACGTCCAAGAGTTCACTCTGATTTTGTATCCGAAAATTTGTATCCATCGTAACGTCGCCTCCATCAGCTTGATCCATGTGTTCTAAAAAGTGCGAGTTAGCTTGCCTTTTGGCGAATTTTTTCTCCTCGGCCGAGATGGGGTCATTTTTAGGAGCAAAGGTCACGCCTGCCTGGGGCGGAAACGGGATTGTCCTAAAAATTTGCGCCCGGGCTTCCTTGGCCGCCATTGGTCGAATGGGGTCTTCGGCGGAATTCGCACCGGGAGTCGTCGTCGGCAATACTTTTTTCCACGCATTCTGAGCGGACGTATCCAAATTTTTTGCGTGCTGATCACGACGTTGTTGAATATCATTCAAAGTGGACACTGCGTTGTCCGATAGGTACGGATTGGCGACTTGAAACGGAGGCCTGACTCCCAAACCGGGCATTGGTGGATTAATGGGACCTAAATAAAATGATAATATATAAAAAAGAAAATAAATAAATTATGAATAAATAACAGAAAATAGATAATAATAAAAAATGATAATAGATATATGTTGGATCAATTTAATTTCAAGGCGCAGCGCCAACAAGTGATAATTGATCATTGAAGGCTGTTTCCCTTTTAGATTTCGTTCTCTGCAATAGATTTACCTATATCGTATGTTTTACGCATAAGCCTGCGCCATACCATTTATTAATCTTCATCCGCCGTGAATTAATTTATAATTTTCCATTGTTACTTCTAATTCAGCCACGCAGTGTTAAAGTAGAGTAGACTGTCAAATTATTAATAGTAACAATTCTAGAAAAGCCGCGTAAAATATGGAATCGATAAATAAAATCAAATAAATTTCAAAAATTCATTAAACGGTCTTTAAGAGCAATCAAACGTGTGTAGCATCACTAATTACGCTTATTGCATCATAAGCTAGAAATATGGCAGCATTTTACCAACGTTTGTTTTCGTGCACGTACCTGGCGGTAGAACTGGTCTAATTCCTAATTGAGAACCGGTAAAAATCGCTCCAGGTGGAAATCCTCCGGCTACCAACTGTCCTCCAGTTTCGGGGAACGTTCCATGAACAACCGTGACACCTTGACCACTGGGACCAATGCCGGAAGGGAAAATTCCGCCTCCTCCGGGCGAAGGAATAAACGAAGATTTAGGTATCAGAGGACAATTAGGTGGCTGAAATGGTGAATGATCTGCGCAAGTGCTTATGCATTTCATCCAGCGCAAAACACAGTGATCCAATTGCAAAGGAAAAGACCGTCATGTCACGATAAAAAGAGCCGTAAATTAATCTTTAGAAATTGAATTAGACGTTTAAAATAAACGTATCAATACGTTTAATTTTTACTATATACATGCTGCTAATTTTCCCAAACGTCTTTCTAACTTTATTGCTTAGGAATCAAATTTATAAGTAAATAATAAATATACACAGATAAATACAATGATAAAGAAATAAACGTGTTAAAAATTATAGATACAAAAGATATAAAAATAAATAAAGTAATAAATAAAGTGAAAAATTACAGATACGAAAAATATAAAAATAAATGAAGTAATAAATAAAGTGAATTAATAAAATAAATACAGTAAATACGAACATAAAAATTTTTACTTAAATATCGTTTTTGATTTAACAAACATTTTCTTTTATGTGCCATTCATTTTACTTCACTTGATAATTTGGTTTACTAGGAATACTGCTTTTGAAGTGGATGCGAGCTTAAGAAAGCTTTTGAAATGAATAAATGATAAATTAATAAATTAATAAGTTAATAACTTGAAAACAAATGAAGTTAAAGGATAAATGAACGAATTCAAGCAATTTCTTTTAATCCACTCACAGTAACTCCAACGCATTCGTTTTCTTTCTTGTTGCACACTTGTATCTGACATTGAAAGAACAAATTCGGTCTGTCAGGAAACTTGTACGCCCACACTTCCACGTAAGCCAAATTAAGGCTGTTATCGTACTGCAAAGTTCCTTGTATAACCGGTGTGAACACAGGGCATCTAAACGATGCAGAACAATAAATTTTGGAATATTATAAGACAATGAATAAATGAAAAAATTCATTAAATTTTACCCTATATTTCAGACTTTACGCAGCGTTCCTATTGATGAAAATTCAATGTGTTTTTCAAAAAAGGTCACAAAGATTTTTTGTGCGATAGAACTTGCGGTACGAGAGGTCTCTGTAATAAAACATTTATTGAAAAAAAACAAAAATATTTTGAAGCTTATTTTGAGAGAGTGTTTCAGGCTATGATCGTAAACGTACTCCTTGTTGATCAGGAACGAGCCAGTCGCTTTGTAGAGCTGTAATGAATTTCAGATCTTAAGCTTTTATCGCTTTTATTATAAAAATTCGATCTCTAAGCTAGAATTTTCGGAATTTTTAAAATTTAAAAGATTAGAGGTCTAACTTTTGCCGTCCTTTGCTGAAATTTCGTCTTGATTGTTGAAGCAGGATTTTCCCCGTTAATACCATTATGACTTTTACACGCCTTGTACTTAACCTGTTTTATATGTCTTTCATGATGCCAAATACGTACGTCACTATTATGCATATATTATAGCGAATGATTAAAGTACATAGTATGTTTTCTGCAAAAAATTTATCTGTTGATGAATTCTGAAAGAAGCTTTTATTGAATTTTTTCGTCCGAAAACCAATGAAAAAATAAATAATAAAACAATAAAAATAAAGAAATATTAAAAATTACCCTCTTCCATCCAACACTCGGACTGACGAGCCTAATCCATCGTTGACGAAACAATTTTTCACCAACATACCGAAATTTGCTAAAAAATCAACTAATTTTCATACTTCGTCACTTTTTATGGCAAAATGCCGATCGCACTTACGATTATCGCATTCCCAACGGTGAACTAGTCTATCTCCTACGCTTATGTATCGGATTCTAGGTCCGTTCAGTGTATCTGATCTGACTGAATATTCGCAATTTGGCATGACCATCGTCCCTGCTTCGAGACTCTGGGTTGCGATCATACTAAAAAAATTATTTTAATTATCAAAATGTGAAAAAAACATACTGAACGGCCTGCGATCACACGTGAGCAGGGGAGTGGAAGTTGGAAGTATGCACCCCCTAGAAGGCAGAAAACCCCTGGAAACCAAGATACCTTCCGAAATATTTAATTTTTGAAACTTTTTTTGTTCTTTTCGCAATTCTTTGATGCCAATAGAGAGTGCTCGATGAGAAACGTTGAAAAATGGTGTGTTTTTTCGTCATGCCATCATTTTTAAGACCATTTTTCGATCTCTGAGGAACCTTGCACCCTCCACCCAGAATTTCGGTGCTGCCCACCTATGCCTGCGATTCTACTGACCGGGCAATTAGCTAAAATCACCCCGTAACTGCTTCGGTACTACAGTGGCTCATCGAAATTCATTAATTAACACTATCATGCTGGATAACGAAATCTTAATTTTAGTAAAACGATTGAAGTTTGAAGGCTGGTGGTGAAAAGCTTGACCGGCGTCATAAATCATCCTTAACTGGATGAGAAACGTAAAAATATAGGATCAGTAAGTGCATATATATAAAAAATGCTAGATAAAAAATAAAATAAATTTGCGATAAAAATAATAAAGTGCGAAAAGACTGAAATCTGCTTGACGTTTTGAAAAAATAGAATATAGAAGAAACAAAAAATAATAGTGAAGATGAGATTTGAGAATCAGGCGATCAGAAGATATGAAGATCAGATCAGATTAGTTGGTAGCTATAATAAAAATGATACTATTAATAAAGCAATTTCTATTTTTATAATTAACTAATAATTAGAACCTACAGTCAGTTGAAATTGAGATGTGACATAAATCATTAAATCAAATATCTATATAATACGACCAAATTTAACCTACATACTTACGCATTGAGCTCGAAGTATTCTATATGATCATCGCAGTAAGAATTAATGCAATTCCTGCAAATATTTGATTACTAAAAGTCGATCAAATATATGAAACAAGCTATTTCTATCAATTTCCTCGTTTCGCAAGCGTAACAGATATGCATGATGGCTACTCAAAAAATGTTTCAAAGCTCATACTCGTAACCATAGGTTGCACAGCATGGCCGATCTGGGAGGGGGTCAGCCGGTCTGGGAAGGGGTCAAAAATTGAGCTTTTTCGGGTCAAAATGACCTCAAAAACTAGTTTAAGCGCCAAAATAGCGTAAGCTATCTTATTACGCACTTAAGGCCCTGCTATATGCTTCGCCGCGTGGCGCCGCGTGGCGCCGCGTGGCGAAGTATCTGCTATACTTCCAACGCGCACGCCACGCGGCGCCGCATGACGCCGCGTAGCGCCGCGTGACATAGGTTGTGCTGCTATACTTCCACGCGGCGCCGTGCGGCAGAAAAAATTTATTGATGTTGTGACTGCAGTAAAACAGCAAAAAAGTAAAACATGTGTAAACTGTATACTGTATTCTGTGTCAAGAAAACTCTGATGACCTCGTCTATTTATGATTTTTCGATTTTTTTCTTCTCTTTCCTCTTCTACGCTTTTTTCCTTTTCTTCTCCTTCTTCTTTTTGTTTTTTTTCTTCTTTTTCCTTACCTTTTTGATGTAAATTTTCGTTTTATAATCCTGTCTACTTTTTCTGTTTCATTTAGACTTTTGCGCCTCATAAAACATGTAATCTCTCATAATATAATTATTTTTAGGCACACTTGTGCCATTTTACGTGTCCTTTTTGTTTCTTTCTTACTAATAGCATGATTCACGCTCCTCTATATCTGTCTTCCTTTCTTCTTTTTTCAATATTTGCTTGGTTATTTATTTATTTTTTTGAAGTTTATTATTTTTTCTTCTTCTCCTCATTATTTCTTTTTGTTTATTTCTTTTTGCTTCTTTCTCGTATTGATGACTTCTTACTATATAAGTGAAAAGGGTCTAGGTCAACGATTGTGCACATTCAAAACTGTACTCATTTTCGGTTTCAGCATCATGAAAACAAGTTTTGAAAGGCGTAGAGAGACACATTTTCGCACACAGACATCTTAAAAATCGATTATATATTCAATTTTCACGCTTTCACGTATGCATAAACATCAGTACATAACAAAAAATGCTAAAATCAAGCTTTCCCTCATAAATACATGATAAATATAGGCCGCCGCGTCCCACCGCGTGGCAAAAGTTTGAACAGTGTTCAAACTTCAATTTATCTGCCACGCGGCGCCGCGCGGCGGGAAGTATAGCAGGGCCTTTAATGGTTAATTTGCACACTTTTCTAAAGAAAATTTTTAATTTCCATCCGTTTTTGGCCTTCATTTTGCCTCATTTTTCCCACAAGAATTTTCCATTTTTGGGGGGTCAGGACCATAGGTGGGCAGCACCAAAATTCTGGGGGGGGTGAAAAAATTTCTGGAGCGGGTGAAAAAATTTTTAAAGGTCAAAAATGGTCTTAAAAGTGGTCATATGGCGAAAAAACACCATTTTTCGACGTTTCTCATCGAGCACTATCCAATGGCATCAAAAAATTGCTAAAAAAGCAAAAAAATTTTTATCTGGGGGGTATTTTGATTTCTGGGGGAGTATTTCAACTTCTGGGGCTCGCATACCCCCAAACCCCCCCCCCCCCGCCTATGTGTGGTCAGGACCCCTCAAACCCACACCTACGTGCATGTCTGCTGATAACTACATTTAATTACTAGAAGATGGTCTTTCCTTTGTTATGCTATCAGAGTGCATTATATTGCTAATTTTTTTTATTAAAACAAGAGTTACTTATCATATCAACCCTCTTTTTTATCAATTACAGCTTTTTCCAATCACCTGACTTCTAGTTGCGACGTGACTGTTTTTTCTTGCTGCGAATAAAAGCATCGAACGTTATATGCTCGGTCGACCTTCGTGACAAACTGAGAATGAAAATTCACGACAAAGATAACGATGTAGTTCATGCCTTGCGGCTGAAGCTGAAATGAAAATAATGGTTATGCAGTGTAAGAAATCACATTTTTGGAGATAACCATACTACAGATATTTTCACTCCTAAATAATGATAAACTGGAGAGGTGGTTCCTAATAGAAAGAGTAAGGAAAAAAAATTTGCAGACATTCTGAGATTTTCGACAAGAAAAGCTTGCCAATAACGACTTCGATAAGTGGAAGAAATGAATCTTCACGTAAGCGAAGTTTCACAGCCATTTCATTATCTGAAGCGAAAATGAAATATTAAGAAAAATGGCGCCATTCAATTTCCACGAGCTATGCGTGGATCACATTAAATCTGATTAATAGCGGAATTGGCAAACTTAAAGGTCTGCCTTTAAAATCCTAGATACAATAACTACAATAACGACAAATAAATTTTATTTAGAAAAGCTATAAAATTTTAGCAAAAAAAATCGAAGCATGGTCCGCTTTCTTCATTCTCAGGCTTAAATAGACTTAATCATAAATTTAGGCAGTGTTCAATTTTTTTGTTGTGTACGTTTCGATACTGAAGGTCCACGCTGACGTAAGCCAGGCTTAAACTTAAGCTCATATTTTTAAACGTTGAAGTCGGGTTAAAGGTCATACTTAAGCCTTATTATGGCTATCCTAGTTTAGTATCCTAAAATTCCTGTGTTTGAATATGGTGGACAATTTTCTTTTCTGCCTTAGAATTTAGTAAATAGCCATGTTATCGCTGTTCGGTAGTAGCGTTGGCAAAAGTCCGGACTAAGGACTGCCGGATCATTGTCCAGGACTAGACCTTATGATCCTCGAACTGTAAGGACGGGTCCTTTTTAAAACCGTAGTGCACTACCGGATCAGAGTCTTTTTTTAGGATCATGGTCCGGACTAAGGACTATGATCCTCAAGTTGATTTTTAATTCACAAAATATTATTTAGTGTAATTACTGTAGATTTATTTTTCTCTAAACTTATTTACGCGTTTTTTGTTGTGTAGAGCATTTGATAGCAGAGCTTGGAATATGTCAAACTCGAAATTCAACAGAAATTCATGATTATTTTGTATATAATAAAGATGAAAAGGGTGTGCTTGATACAAGTATCAGATAAAATTACGCATTTAAGTATTTATATAGAATCAATATACATATGTGCACAAGCAAAATACGTCCGTGTCAGTTTAACCTTTTTCGACATTCCACATAATTTAAAACACTCACAAAAATATAAAAATTAGAAAATTTCTCATTTTCCTAGGAACTTGTCCTAGATGCAGTAAAACTGGCTATTTCTGACCTGAAAAAGACATTTTTTTGTTAAGTTTAAGCCATCTCTAAATATCTTTCTATTGAGTTGTCGAATATCCAAGTAAAAAGTTAAAATTCTGGGAGGTCATGTATAGTAGTATCCATAGGTGGGCAGCATCGGAATTCTAGGGGGGATTGGGTGTAGAATTTTTCAAAGGCTGAAAATGGTCTTAAAATGGTGATATGGCAAAAGACATCATTTCCCGGCGTTTCTCATCAAGCTCTATCCATTGGCATCAAAAAATCGCGAAAAAATACAGAAAATTTCAAAAATTCAATTCTGGGGGGTATTTATGGTTTTTTCGGTTTTCATGTTGGGTATTGTGCCTTCTGGGGGTGCATACCCCCAAACCACCACGCCCACGTCTGGTAGTATCTAATCTGTACTTATGCTCTTTATTCCAGAAATTTCGCTTTATGTGGCCGACATGGCGTCCTTGACTGATATGGTGATTTCTGATGGTGAGATTTCCAAATACTGGAAGAAAATGAAAAGTACATTTCCTTTGCTGTATAAAGTGTCAACGTGCATTTTGGCAATCCCTTCTACCCCAGCTCCATGTGAACGCGTTTTCAGCCGGGCGAGTTTGATTTTGGAGAAAAATCGTCACAATTTAAGTGATAATCGAATGGAAAAAGAAATTTTTTTAAAAATTCAAATCCGATTTATTTTCCTGTGATACAATTGATATATGATTGTTGTTTGTTAACTGAATAAATACACTGATAAAGTTTATAGCAAACTGGATAAAATTTGATGGGAAATAAAAGCAACATAGTAACATATCATTAAAGGATCTGGACCAGTCCTTTTTTAAAGGATCACAGTCCGGACCATAGTCCGGTAGTCTTTATAATTGGGTTTGTAGTCCGGACTATAGTCCGGAAGTCTTTTTCCCCGGACTTTTGCCAAGGCTAGTCGGTATGCTTGAAAAAAAGCAAGTTTCGTGAACTGATCGCTTATCCGCGACCCACTTCAAAATGACAGCTGATCCCCAGAATTCTTACTATCCGAAAAAATCAGAAAATCAGTTATTTATTCGTTTTTAGCAAAAACATTTAATTTTCCAAAGTCACTTTTAATCATCTTTTCTATGTACTAGAAAGGAAGAGCACGTCATTAAACCCAATATAGCATACAAATCGTTCTTAGGTCCAAAAGAGGAATTTGAAGAATTCTCATGCTGTTCACGTACTTTCCCAAACCGGTCACGAATCATACGTCATAAGATCACATGTACTGAATAGGTTGAATTTTCTTGTGCAAAAATTAAAATGTAATGATTTAAGTAAAATTTAATTCAATTAAGTTTAATAATTGTCTTGTTTTATGATTGCATTCAGGAGGTACCTGTCTTATTCGCCTCATTCCGCATTGCGGGATTTTGACAGTCAATTGAGCACCATTGAATGTATTGGAGAAGAATTCTTGTCGACAAGTTGGATCGCTAAATTTACCTTTTATGTAAATATTCCCCGTAAAAGGATTTCTTGACCTAACGGAAAACGTTACGGCGTCTTCACTACAAACAACCTGAGGCACGCCTGGAAGAACGCGAATGAGGAAAATTCGTATAATTATGGCAAATTTATTATAATTATTTATAATTATATTAGATTATCGTATCATCGAAATTCATTATGATTATCATATCAAACATTGCTACAAGCATTTATGTAAAGATTTGTTATCAATGTGGGAATTAAATATGACATGCAAAAATCTACATTGTCTCAATCGCAGATTAAAAATTACTTTTGCCCTTTTTCTCCAGCTATTGCAAAAACTTAATTGAATATGACGAATGATTCGGAAAGCACATAACTAATCGGAAAGCATATACATACTAGTACCTACGTGAATTCGTAATTTTCTTGTCAATCTATAACGTTGCTATTATTATTATTATTGCCTTTATTTCGAAGTAAGTATGAATTTTGATGAATCAAAGTAAAAGCGTTTTTTCATATTTTTGTTGTAGTTCCAGAAAACAATCAGAATTCGTAATTGCACTTTTATCTATTTAATTGAAATAATATTTTATCTTCGCACTAAGACGAAACAAAAGCGAGCTCAATGCCTTCCTTACCCACGACTTCGTTGTCAATAGCCAAGCCGTCGACTATTAGCACCTGCAAAAGGTCACTGCTAGGAATAAAGTTACAAAAAAGCAATAGAAAAGAATAAAACGAAAGAATACGATCTAGCGTACCCGTTTGAGGGAATAGTAAATCAGATGAATAAGCCAAGCTATCGCGAATTCGCATCAAATTCATCGCGGATCGGTCCCGAAAATCCGTAAAAATTTCGGCAGAATTTAGCGCGTTTTTGACTAAATATTTCGAACGGCGCGGCCAAAACGGAGTAGTACCGAATTCTCGATGGCAAAAAAGGCGCCCATCTGCCCCAATAAAAGCCGAAAACGAACGCGTCGAAAAAAGTTGATCGACCCAAAAATGTTTTCTATATTTTCGGGCTACAAAAGCACCTTTTGCCCTAAATTTTTCTCTCCAGAGCAGCGAAATTCGGCCGTTCGGCTAGTAGAATGAAGATTCGCGCGCAATATCAATCCAGCTTCCAGCTACACCATTGAGGACCCCACGAAAAAAGTGCTCTACTTGTTCGGGCGTCCGTAACGGGTCATGCGCAATATTTCGTGAATCACGCGTGAACAACAATGAATGTTTCCCGGAAAACGGCTACCAAAATTTAAATGTACATAATAAAAGTACCACCGGCATACTGTATTATAATTAGGCACGTACGTACGACCCTGTCTCCGAAAAGATATATGCATGACTATCTTTCGACTATTGTATAATTCTACAGTAAGTACCATTTTAGGGTTCGCACGCTTGATGCGCAATCAGTACCTACTGGCCCACCGAAAATAGCCCGAATTTTCGGGGAAAATATAGACGTCCGGTCCTACTTTCCCGAATCGTAGACGCGATTCGTTATTGTCCTAGCGACGCGGATAATACATAGATAGGCGCTCTTTATGCGCCGCTACGCATTTAACGACAATAGAAAGTTTATTTTAATATTCGGCGGATATCAATCAGTTGGTACCTACTGGTTTTGCTGGGCTAACAGCGTCTCGGTGTCCCAATTTGGATGGGCATATCCAGCTAGGCATATGCGATTTTTGAATTTTCGGCCAAAAATTTTAACCAGATTGTTTGAAAACTAAACACTTTTTCCGGATATCTTACTTTCCTACGGGTAAAGTAATATGTAATAATACGGAAGCTTACGAGGTCAAAAAGGTAATAATGGCAGTATTGTCGTACCATCGCCGACCTTCGGCGCTTTTTTCGGTCCCTAGGTACATAACTGGTTGTTTTTTGTATTCTTAAAAGCACTCGATCTATTTCAGTCGGAAAAATATATGCAACAGCAAATTACGTAGTGTCCACATTTGCATATGTACATAATGTAGCATGCGCACATATAACGCTATGAAAAGCAAGAATGAGCGGAAATTGACCAAATTATAAATCCGAAATTATACAATGCTCTACTAGCAGCAAAATCTAATTTTTAGTGCGCACGCGATCGAAAGCCCAAAAATTGCGTCTGATTAAGCACTCACTAGTATAACCGTCAAAGTACGAATGTAATTATTTCCAGAGATAGAAAAAATCGGTCTCGCGAACATAATTAGAAATTAATTAGTTGACAATTAATACAATCCTTTGGTGGAGAGAAAAAAGGTAGTTACCTGTATAATACACATACGTACGAGTATATCTAAATGTACTGATGAATAATTTAGGTGTGCTAAAATCTGCTAAAAATTTATAGTGGGTTTTTCATCGTTATTCAATGATTGGTACTCGAACCCCTGTCGGCCTTTAGAGGCTTCTTGTCAAATGACTGGTCGTACATAATCATGGAAAATTTTTATAAAAGTATTCTTTGAAATTTTATTAATCTTCGTTAATTCTCCTGATTTTCTGTTTTGCTGGAGTGGAAATTCCTGACGCAGCAAAAAGTAATCTGATAGTGAAGTTGAATTGATACATCAAAACTTAATAATTTCTGTATAAGACCTTTTTAATTTTCACAATTTTTTTTAAAGTTCAAACTATCTGATTTTTTGCTTTTCCATCATGTTGAACGTGCATTTTATGCGGAGCACAGTGGGGCAGAAAAGAGAAACGTTAAGTGTGTAAAAAAGGCACGGGATGAAAATAGATAAACACCGAAGTTTTAAGACCTCGAAATTATCCCAACACAATGCAGACCGCTGCTTTTATGACATTTTCTGAGACGACTATAAATAATCCAGTAAAATAAAAAGTCTCTTGCTTATATCACAAGACCTATGACAGTACGGATTTTTTGATGATACTGATAATGTAAGTTTCTAAAACTCATAAAAATCTGCATTTAAATAACAGCACTTAAAAACATCAAAAAAAGGCGGCATGGATGTGAATGGATCACGTTTAAAAATTTTTTTAGTCTGGTTATCAAACGGATATCTACCAATGTTAATTGAAAGCTGATCCATCATTTATTTTTACCAATAAGTTTTTTAATTTTTGTTTTTTATGCCCTTTTTATTTCTGACGCTTCTATAAAGCAACAATGTAGATCCAGAGCGTAGGAATATCGTTTGGATAAGCATAAATGTTTACAGCAACCGCAAATTCTATATCCGTCTCGCTTATTCCGTGGATCTTAGTCTTACAAATCATCTCTAATGCTGATTCTAAGCCAAAGTAAGCTTGATTCAACGGAAAACCATATACCTAACCTACCTGAAATTAATACCATTTCTAAAACGTGCTATATACAACATGGAAATCCAAGAGGGTCAGCTCCGAAAAATTTTTAAAAGTGCCATTTTAAGGCTAAAAATCATAGACTCGCGTCAAAAACAATGTTTTTCGACGTGTAAGGCGGTAATAATTATTTTAAAATAAAAAAACATCAAAAAATTTTGGAAAAAATTGGAAAAAATATGATTAAATTGAACAAAATAAGGTCGGAAAATGCGTATATGACGCAAAGCACCAAAAATTTGGCACGTTTGAGCCAAAATTTAGCTAAAAGTGCTTTAAAAGCTTATGTATGCTCTACGATTTTTTCGGAAAATTACAATTCTGGGGAAGGGTCAACAGCCGTTTTGTGGGTGGAGGGGTTAGCACTAGCAGCCACTTTGGAGGGGCAAAACCTCCTTACGATGTTATAAAAATGGTCTCAAACGAGCTCAAGGCTTGAAACGGGAGTTACATGAGATATTTGCTGGCAATTGGTACTTGGACTTAGAATTTTGATTTTGACTTGATATTTTGATATTTTTCAAAATACATTTTCTGGTCTTAATAAAAGTATAATGTTTGTGGCTTTAACTAGCTGACGAAACTTAAGCTAAATTTCAATGTTTCGCTGTCAGAATATTATTATATATAGTAAATGTGACACCTAATTTATGCGGATTTACGTTGTCGATTCGAGTAATATATGAGGAAACAAGCGGCCTTAAAAATTAATTCATGGCGCATTAATCCATAAAAAAAACATAAGTTTCGTTTTAAAACCGGACTATCGAATAGACAAAGTACTGAAACAATGTAATTAAAGACGTTAAACCTGAAATTTGTAATATCAGAGATTATACGGTGGTGCAGTCAGTATAAGGGAATGCTGCACCACACCCCTATCTTTTCCATATAATAGGGCCAATCCTAGTCTAAATCTGTTATCAGGGTAACCAGAATAATCAGTCAAGCATGTGAGGGATTAGGGGTCAAGACTAGACGTGCACGTGAGAGGTTTGAGGGTCTAGACTTAAAGAAAAATAAATTGGAATCTTTTAGGAAAAAATAAGACGTGAGGAAAAAACGAAAAAATCACAACTTCCTTGCTAAATTGCTTTAAATTACTAGCAAACTGTCAATTAAAATATCTTTTCTGCTACTTTACCGTTTTTAAAAATTTTAGGTACATTTTAGGAAAAAACAGCTCTTGGGCTAAGCGCTAGACCGGTCGTGTTGTATCTACCTAGACTGTAGGGAAGGAAGAAAGAAAATGTTTTTGGGAGGAAGCAAAACAAAAAGGAGCGAAAGCCAAAAGGTTTTGCGAGAGTCTGAAATCGAGTAAAGGGGTATTTTTGAACAGTTTTTACATTTGAACAAGGTTGAATTCAGTTTAGCAAAATGAAGCTTTCTGATAGATTTCCGACCGATTTTGTTTGAGATCATCCGTGCTGTACTGTACAGTGTACACCCTTTCTCTCCTCTAATTCAAAATAATGAAAATCGATTTTAAAAGTATTAAGAGTACGCAGAACACTTGCACATACCAAATCGTCTGCAGTCCAGGCCCGTAGCCAGAATTTCTTGACTGTGGGTGCGAGCACAGTGTAAAGTAGGCCGTTCTGGTCTAAGTTGCAAAATTTCGTTTTTAGCTTTAACTATAAATCAAAAAATGCTTCAAGTGGCTGAATTGTCCAGAGATAACATGATATGAACATTATTTTTAGTGTTTTTGCATGTTTTGAGGTTCCTCTCGCTTTTCGGCACCATTTTGCATCTTTAACTAGCTGGACCAGGGGTGCGGCCGCACCATCCGCACCCCCCGCTGGCTAAGGACCAGGAAGCTCAGTTGCCGAAAGCGGCGGTCCGGTCAACAGTATGTCCCGGGCCTAAGTCATGGTCGCAGCAATCTTTTATATTGTGGGGCCCGAGTAGAAACGGCTCGGTTGTTATTTATTCCAGGCTCGTAGCCAGGATTTCTTGACCGGGAGTGCGGGCACAATTTAAAGTATAACCACCAAAGATGCACAGCATGGCCGATTTGGGGTGGGGGTCAGCCGGTGTGGGGGGTCAAGAAATGAGCTTTTTTGGGCCAAAATGACCTCAGAAACTGGCTTAAGCTCTAAAGTAGTGTTAAAACTACGTTGTTACACCGTTCCTGGTCAATTTAAGACACTTTTGAAAAAAACTTTCAATTTTCTTTATTTTTGACCTTCATTTTTGCTCATTTTCCCCGAACAAATCTCCCATTTTTTCATTCTGGGAGGTCAATACCCCAACCCCCACGTGCAAGTCTGGTAATTACTCTAGCATAAGTTGTTAAATCTCGTATTCAGATGTAAAAACTTATCAAAAATAGCTTAAAGTGGTTAAATTTCCCAAGCGATATTACGCTCTCAATATATTGCTAGCGTTTTTGCATACATTTTAAAGCTTTCGTTTTTTGGCACCATTTTTCTAAGTTTATCTTGCGGAACCGAGGGTGCGGCCGCACCACCTTCCCCCCTCCCCCTTCTGGCTAGGAGCCTAGATTCAAGGTCCATTTTCCAAAAGGGGGAGGAGTGTAAGTAGAACACTTACACTTTCGAAATCGTCTGGGGTAGATCAGTTGGAGAGAGCATAGGTCCGGTCAACCGTATGTCACAGGTTCGAGTTCCGGTTATAGCAATCTCTTGCACAAGTAGGTTCTAGAGCTTTATCGAAAATCAAGCTAAATTTCGGATTTGAACAAAAAATTCAGGAAAATTTACCAAAGAGATTAAGTGCGTATAGAAGAAGGAAAGAAAAGAAAATTTACTTTGTACATCTCATTAATCGGTTTTAATGCCTGCTTGATGCTTTTCTAACAAATTGACTTGGATAAGAATTAGTTAAATTACATTCAAAATGTTAATTCTGTATTTTTGGGAGTTATAATCCAATCAATAAAGATTTAGAAAGAAATTGAAGGAAAGTTCAATGAATGTTCTCGCAGAAAATGCATATAAAATGCTCTTTGTTCAGGGAATACAAGGGAGAAAAATGGAATTCAGCTTCGTATTTATTATGAATCCTACTAAAATTTGCATAAGTCGTTCCGGTTACCTGAACACGTCACAATATTAATTTCATATGGAGCTGATAAAATTTTATGGTCTGGGATCGTTGAATTTTTGTGTAAAATGGATATAATCGTATATGAACAGTATTATAAGCAACTTGTTGAACGAGGTGTTTTTGACTCACTAAATTTCTTA
Organism: Mermis nigrescens; assembly: GCA_036768485.1. Classification (NCBI taxonomy): domain Eukaryota; kingdom Metazoa; phylum Nematoda; class Enoplea; order Mermithida; family Mermithidae; genus Mermis; species Mermis nigrescens. Next base: position 403,017 of record JAVLUZ010000690.1, read on the forward strand.
CAATTTTTCTTTTCCCGCTACATCTGATTAACATTTGATTTTTTGTATTTTGTATTTTTTAAATTTTTTAATTTTTAATTTTCAATTTTTTTACAAATTTTTATTTTTATTTATTCATCTTTTTATACTTTATTGTTTTATTTTTGTAACCTAGTTTGCATTTATTTTTTAAAAATATTTTCAGCTAATTGATTAATTTTATCTAACTTTTATCGAATCTCTTATGTTCATTTAAAAATTTAGGCATATCAAGATCTCAGTTAAGTGAAAAATTGTCTTGAATTTTACTCACGTTGCCAGTACTTCTCGCAATATGGCTGCCACGTATGTATTACATCGCGTTATGTGTTTTGGATGCCAAATGATAAATGTGTGCTTGATCGACTCGGACAATTTTTCCTAAAGTTCTACTATTTTCCCTCCTGCAGTTTCGGCGTAAATAAGACTTGTTAGCTGTAAAAAGCGTTGATGTAATTAAATTTATGAAAATGCGTGTTTTATTAAGGAAAAGTGGAAACATGTAGGTGTGTGGGAAATCTAGTGGACATGGAATTAAAAAAACAAAAGACCCTTGAAATCCAAGAGTTCCCATAACAAATTCATAATATTTGTTTTTTCGCGATTTTTATATGCCATTGGATAGGGCTCAATAAAAAACATCGAAAAATATTTATTTGGCCCATATTCTATCAGTTTTGGGTAGTTTTTGATACATAAAAATTTTCGAACCCCTCAGATCTCCGGAATTTGGCTTCTGCCCATTATGGCAGCGATTAATACGTATTAAGTGTTGCTTCGTATTTTCAAGATGAAAAAATCACTCCGTTTTCTTAACCCTCTGTTTACTATCATGTTTTTTGCAGTCGAAGTGCACCATCATAGCAAAAACTCCTAGTCCATATTAAGGCACACCATCTTTACATGCTGTAACAGTTATTACTTTCATTTAGCTCAATTTTCTATGCTCTTTCTAAATATGTATGTTATTTCTCTGAAAAATTTTTTCTGAAAGAGGTAAAACTAAAAAACTATTACAATGCATAAGAATAGGCGTTTGGTGGATATCCATGCAAAAACAAGAAAAAATAAATTTACATTGCATTAAACACAACCAAGGGTTGCATTTGAAAAGGTGGAAAGGGATAAACCACTAAATTGCTTATTAGAACCTCATTTTCCCAATTGGAGTGTTTGTGATATCGCCAAAAAATTCTTATTTTTACTATTCTATACCTTCTCATCAATCTAAACCATTAAAAACTATTTAATTGAAGCCCAAACGAGGCTAGACAAAGTTTTGGACACATAGATAAGATAGAACAGAAAAAAATGTCAATGAAGTGATTCATTATGCCTCCGGCATAGGGCACAGTAATCAAACTGCATCTTGTTATGTAACTGTTTTTGAAATTTTCATAATTAAAAATATACAACACATTTTGGAAGAAAACGTGACGTTCTTTCAATTCTTTCATAATAATATTGAAATTCGAATATTTGTCCGTGACTTTAACAATTGACCTGAGGTACCCGAAAAAATTTGAAAAAGTTGAAAATGAGACGGATTTAAAAATAATTACATTACAAAACTATTTTTATATTCTCCTTCTCTTTTCTAAAGTAAATTACGATTAGAAAACTGAGTCAAAAAATGTATCATTGCCTGTGCAGTGGCGATTCCACGATTTTGAAACGTAAGCTCGTCAAAATGTGTACAGATTGTCGGTGATATCACAGAAAAATAGAAATAAATCCTATTTCCCCGATTTTAGTTGGAAATATCGCCAATTTTCGCCAGCGATATCGCCGATAGAAAATCGGAAAACTCGGAGCACTTGTAAACTTCAGTGTTCTTGGGAAGGAAGGGTTCAAGGGTTTTGACCCCCAACCCCAGAATGGCAACTGATCTCCGCAAAATAGCTGCGACCCCTCAGATTGTCGATTTTTCAGAAATAATGTAAAAAATGTGCCTTTTTAAAGCGTTGTTAGCTCGTTTTTTTTGGCTCAAAAGTCTCAGACTTTCGGTGCTTTGCTCCATTCACACGTTTTTACAGACTAATTCACTCGATTTTTTCTAAAATTCTTTCGAAAATGTTTTTATGTTCTAGAAAGAAGAAGCATTGTCCGAAGCGTCAAAAACAGTGTTTTTGACATGTATCCATCCGTTGGGTTTGTGTCATTTTAAAGCTTAACAACAAAAACTGCTTAAAAAATTGAAACAATTTAAAAAACTTTAAACAATTATCAGTTTCACCGCCAGTTGCTTCCATTACTTGTTGGAAACGTTTTGGCAATGAACACAACAGGTTTTAAAGCAGTTCAGTGTCAAATTCTAATTCGGTCAAGACGAGATCTAAATTTCGTTGCAATGTTTCCCTCGAGTAACGTTCTTGACCCGCCTCCAAATGCATCAAACGCTCAACTCGATATTTAACAATTTCTCCCAAGTTTTCAATTTCAGTTAATAGAAATGAATGTGACGCCGGCTAACCTAGCTTGTTAAATTCGAAGCTTGAATTCAATCAAGAAGACAAGCAGTTTTGCAATCAAACCTCATTTTCAGAGAAAACAAAACACGATTTCGTGATGACTACTATTTCCCTCGTGTGTAAATGAAAAACGCAAAGTGTAAACTACTCGATGTAAATTTTATGACGCAGAATTTAATTCTCTGCAAGATGGTATATTGCAATTGTATGTAGCTTCCAGTCATACGACTACACGGGTAGGGTAAATCATTATGAGACACCCTGTATGCTTGTGAACCGGAAAAAATAGTCAGCGATATGGCTTACTCTTATTTCTGAAGCGGGCTTTCGTCGCATATTTCATCTGTAGCCCATTCGGAAGTTCCTCAAAACACGTTGCTACTTACCGTATTTATAAGAATTTTATGCAATCGTGCGAAAGAGGACCAACAGATTACAGGGTGGCAGATCAGAGTAGGCAGTGGCGGATCTAGGATTTTCCTAAGGGGGCGGTATCCCAACTTTTCCAAAAACAGTCAAAAACAGGTACAAAAATTTGCCCTTAACGCGCAAAATGAGCATTTTTTCGGTGTTTTACATTGTATACTTTTACATAAAATCACTTGACGCAATATTTTTTCTAAAAATTTTAAAATGTTGGACAATTTTGTGCAAAAAAATCATTAAATTTCTTCGACTTTAACAAAAATCTGGCGCGAAGCGCCGATAAATTCTTGAAATTAAGGTGGATAGACATCTAGAAGCATGATTTACTGCTTGATCTCCTGTATTTATAGCATTTGATGCGAAACAACGAAATTTTTAATTGAAAATAGAAGAAAACTATGCAAAAATAGCTCTTAAAATTGTTTTGAAACCTACATGAACAGAACATGGCTTCCAGGCAGAGTTTTTTGTACAAGGTCCGTTTGTACATATGCAAAGATGGTCCCTAAAAGTCTTTGTACATTTTGTACACACAAATTTTCGGGTACTATGATATAGTACGGTAGCGACTTTAGTGTGGTAAAAACAGAGTTGTTCGACCTTTGGTAGTGTATTTTGGATAATTCCTGGTTTTATGAGGGCAACAATCATCAAGAATCGTTTTAAAACGGCGTGAAGCGCCGAAAAATTTGACATTTTTCCTTTCGAAATGCGATTTCTGCTAATATAAAGATATATAGGACACTTAATTACTCATTTCGGCGCAGAGCGCCGAAAGTTTTTGCGAATTTCAGACCTTTTTTGCAGTTTTTGTCTCCTCGAAAATCTTTGTTCATCTGCGAAGACGGTCCCGAAAAGTCTTTGTACATCGGGAAAAATCTTTGCTGAATACAAAAAATGATGTGCCTCCATGTCGTCAAGAAGGTAAATAAATGTCATTAATAGATATCATCCGGCGCGTAGCGCCGGAAAAATTTGAGAAGTTACGGTCACTGACGGTCAAAAATCATTGCAAATTGCTTATCCATTCTTTATCTCGCCAAATATTCTTGGCCAATGGCCCCGCCTCCCTTAAATCCGCCCTTGAGAGTAGGCGATCCATTATTTGTAACAGGGGTTGGAACTTTAAATTTCCCTAACAAAGACAAAACAGTCTGGCGATTATGCGCGAAGTAGCGATTTTTTTGCAGTCTTTTGGTAGCCAAAATCCTTTTTGATGCTAAAATTTTTTTCTACGAAAATGGCGTAAAATTAGTGCAAAATCGGCACAAAAACGCCGAGAAAAAATGCAAACCGCCGCTAAATCACGGAGCTCCTTACTATTTCATGTACGTACATAAATGCTTCGACAAAACTGTTGAAATTTCTGTGCCATTTCTACTCGAGGGATCATTGTGAGAACCGCAAAATTTTTAGAAATCGTGACGAAAATGACTGAAATCTTCCACATTTATTCTGTTATGCCTTCAACTATTTTTTGACGACGGGGCGGCCGGCTGCACCCTCAAGGTTTTTGAATTTGGCAAAGACTTTTTCCCGATGTAAGACTTTTCGAGACCGTCTTTGTACTTTATACAAAGATTGCTGGGAAGACAGAAACAGTAAAAAAGGTACAAAATTCTCCAAAAATTTTCCGAAATGAGTAATTGTGTGTTCCATATATCTTTATAATAGCAGAAATGGCATTTAGAAGGAAAAAATGCCAAATTTTTCGGCGCTTAAAGCCGTTTTGAGACAATTTTTAGTATTTTTTGTCGTCAAAACCCCAGAAATTGGCTAAAATACATAACCAAAGGTCGGAAAACCCTGTTTTACAGCAGTGAAAACGCTACTGTATCATATTTTAGTACTCAAAAATTTTCGTGTAAAAAATGTACAAAGACTTTTGAGGACCATCTTTGTACATGTATAAAGAGACCTTTTACAAAAAAACACTGCCTTTCACTATCGAAATCCGCCTTTCGGTTATAAAGAATTTGCACTTTGTTCATACCGAACATGATAATGTTGTAGTATGATGTCTGTAGGTATGTAAAATGAATGAAAGTAGTTTTGATTGAAAATCTGTAATCAATGCGGACTTAGCTTTCGAAATCGGATCAATTAATCCTTCCTACTGACAGCCAGACATGCACTTGGGCGGTCTAGACTACCAGAATGGAAAAATGGAAAATATTCTAGGGAAATAAGACAACTTAAAGGCCAAAATGGATGTAAATAGAAAAATTCCTTTCAAAATTGCTTGAAATTGATCGGAAATTGAGGAATAACATAGTTTAACGCTACTTTAGCATTAATAACAGTTTTTGAGGTCCCTTTCCGTCCAAAAAAGCTCACTAAATGACCCCATCCCCCTTCTTGATCGGCCGTGCTGTGCATCTATGCTGACAGACATCTAAACATTTAATTCATCGCTCCCTCCCTATTCCCGACTAAATTAATAGGCCCACCAAATGTATATGTATATCAATCAGAAGTGAACACGTTTTAAATTTTTAAGGAAAAAAGTGAAAGCAGGCTTAAATTGCCTGATCCAATGCGATGCAGGAACGTTAACGGTCATTTAATTTCGGAAGCTAACGGTGAATTTTGGAAAGTTCAATGTCGAAAAGTGTTAAAAAGGTTGGATACGAATGACGTTTTAAGGGCCTAATAAAGAAGATCACGTTTCTTTTGACTTGTTCGGAACTCTTTTTTGATATTTGTAGACAATTACACTTTTCAATTGGGAACTTTGTCAAACATCAGGCACATAACGGTCTTGACGCGAAAATTATCAACAACGAAATCTTTTCGAATCAATCAAAGGTTAAAAAATATGCATTTGCGAACCGGATCGATTAAAAACTGTTTCTTATCCAGTTTGGATGCGTATTTCGCGTATCCTAATAATAGTGGCTTAGTAAAAGAAGTTATAAATAAAAACTGGAAAATGACTTGAAAAAACAAACAGCTCTCCACATTTTTTATAGAAAATCAGTGTCGCATTCTTCTATCGATCATTAAGTCTTAAATTGATCAGTGTTGTATTCTTATATCGATCATTAAGTCTTTCTACATTGTCAGATTTTTCGTCATCACCTATCTTTTAGAACTCAACGAGCGAATGAATCGTGCCATATTATCAGCTTTTATCAGTTGCTGGCTCATAAATGGGCACCTAGCGCAGGTATGAACGTTTAATGGAAAAAATCACATAAGAAGCGATAAATGAGTTTCCGATAAAACGTTAATTTATTTCTTTTAAATTAAATTTAGTTTCCCTAAATTTCTTTAATATCGACGAACATGTTATAAAATTGATTTGTGCAAGCCGACGTTATCTTTAACACTTTCACTACAACAAAAATTTGCATAATAAATTTTCGCTTGTTCTTGGAAATCGTACATTAGCCATCATTAAAGCTTAAGAGTATTTTTTATTAGCTTCCAACGAACAAGCTTTCGAAATTTTGGAATTATTACGACAGAATAAATGTGAGAAAATTGATTTGTTGAAATGCTGACCAGATCCATCTGCAATCTCTTTGTAGGTATCTCATAAAATTTTGGGCTTAAATAACTTTGCAGAGCTCACTCAAGCGATTCATAACAAAAATTTCTTCTACTTTCTACGCAGTCTGCAATGATAGAATTTCGCATAATAAAACTTCATGCGCCTACTTATTAATTGCTGTGCAGAGTATAATTGTTGCTCCAAACCGAAACAAACTAGAAAACAACATTTCAAGATTTACGGCAAATTTACTGCTTCTTGATCCTTGCAATATACTCCAATTGAAATAAGTGAAAGCTTTTTTTGCGATATCATTAAATGTTTTAATATCTAAAGAATTTATGTCCGTTTTTTATCGAATTATTCGCATGTCATGAAATATTCGCATGTTATGAAAAGTACAGACCTTCAGACCATAAGTGCACAGCGTGGCGGTCAGTTGGATTGGGCCAATCAAAGATCTTTAATTTGAGTTTAATACGTAAATGGACTAAGAAATTATATTAAATTTTAAAATATACATTAGGATTTAGTTCCTCTTTATCTTTTTGAGCAAGTTTGTGCAAAATGTAATGGTTTTTATTCATTTTATTCCTCAATTTTGCCACATGTTCCCTGAAATTTTTTTTGCCTTTTCACGCTTATCTACTTCTAGTGTAGTCTAAAACATATACGCACAGCATGATGGGGGTCAGCCGGTCTGGTGGGGATCAGCCAGACAATGTTTTTGCGCCAGAGTGGCCTCGAAACTTAATATAATGCTAAGACATAAAAACTATATTTCCCCATAGTTTCTGGTCAGTTTGCACGAAATCGTTAATTTTCACCCGTTTATTGGCCTTTATTTTGCTTTATTTTCCCGAATTTTTTTCATTATCTGTTTTTAAAGTCCAAACCTTCTATCTCCCTCCATGTGCCTCTCTGGTCTAGGTAGACCCTTAGAAAGAGAAAAGATAAATTTTTCTAGAAAAATTGGGCAGATTTCCGGTCAAAAACGGCTAAACATTAAAAAACTGCAAAAATGCTCAAAATCGTCCGGTGGATTTAAGTTGGCGAAGCGGCGGTTGCCTATCATTGGCTCAGAATAATTTGTGAAATAAAGAATAAACGTGTACATACCATACTTTGTTGTGATTTCTGGCCACTCTAATTTCTTAAATTTCAAAATTAATATTTTCATTTGTTCACTTTATTGGCGGCCTGTACTGGAAGCCAGTTTTCTTTAATTTTTTAGCATATATTCTAAAAATTTCGGCGCCTCGCTCCATCAAATATTCTAATTGGCTTCGCTTTAAATGATCAAATACAGAGAAAGCGAATAAGTAATTCGAATCTCGCCTTTTTGCCTAAATTTCACTAATTTTTTAATCGACGCTTTGCAGCAGACTTTCGCTGAATTGAATGAAATTTAAGCATTGAAGTTGTCGAAAGTTTTGAAAGTTTCGGAAAAACGGATTTGCGCTAAAAATCATTTTAAATTAAAGTAGGCAATGTAAAACGACGAAAAAAATGCCATTTTGCAGCGGATTGTTGGACCTACTATTTTTGGCTGATTAGGGAAAAGCTGGTATATTGCCTCCCCTTACGAAAATTCTGGATCCATCCCTGTCTGCACGCTGAGCACTAAGGAGACCGGCCATGCAGTGCAACCACGCGTGGGCTGGAGTTTTTGGGGTTTTGAGCCCCAGTATCTAGCAGACTCCTCGGACCTCTCCCAGCCCCACCACCAGAAATTCGCTGCTTGCCATACATGACGCAACTATGATCGTATCGTCCCGCCCTCTTCCGTCTTTCACTGTAGAAAATAATTTGCAGAATAAACAAACTTTTTATGTGTGTTACTTGCTACCATAAAAATTTTACTATAGGTACGTAAAAGTTTTAAGTTGATATAACTTGAACTAAGCACAACTTAACATGAAACCAATTTAATAATACGCGCCTTTCTAGTAGAATTAAAATTAAAATTTTTAAAATTTTATGTTGATCGAAATTAAAAGCACATGAATGGCAAGTCGTACAGTATACCAGTGTTCTAACGGCCTACAAAAAGCGCATAATGACTTCTTAATAAAGTCAGACGGAATTGAGACTAAATTGGCTGGTTAAGAGCTAAGGTAATTGCAACCTAAAACATAGAATGGTACGTTCAAGTGCGTCATCAACGTATTCTTCAAGATTTTTGGGTTGATCCTACAAATTCTAAGACATGCTACACTTGTTGTTCATATGAATAAAAACATTAATCCAGCTAACAAATGACCATTTGGAACATAAAAATTTTCATGCTGAGTAAGCATGCAGGTGTAATACAGGGTGGGCCAGAAAAAGGGCTATACCCCAATTTAACAAGTCATAACTTCGGGAAATGTTGATATACAATTTTAAGTGTACTTTCATTGGATAGATAAAAATCTCATTGATTAAATCTTGTAAAAAATTTTGGTCGTCTGCTGACCGTTCGGACACGAAAGGGATTTGTTTACACCCACTTCAAAATTGTTTTAATCCCAAAAGATTGTTCGATTCTGTCATCAATTTGCTTACCTTTTTAACGAAATTTCGCAGTTTTCCACCTGGAAGGTAGAAGTACTCATTCTGGGGTTCAGTCGATGTGTTCGGGTTCAGTCAATGTGTTCATATTTTTTTGACTGAAGATATTGTTAAAAAGGGTACTTACTTACCCATTAATGAGAAACAATGTTGCAGCTATAGGATTTAAATAGTATCGAAGTAGAGTGTAAGCCAATCGCCGTAGGGCATGAACCATTGCCGGCTAATCAAAACTTTTACACAGTTTGAATGAGCCTTTTGTTTGGCCCACTCAATATAATATACTTGGGTATTACCCCTAACATACGAGTACCCCTACAGCTATAACGGGACACATCTGTGAGGTGCAGTTTTTTTAAAGAAAGATAATGAAAAAGTTCGCCGCCAGTGCTTTTTGTTTTCTTTTACACCCAATACCCTTAATACCAAACTTGTAATGAGCGTGTAAAGTTTCGGCGTAAGGTTTTGACATTACAAACCTGTGACGATTTTTTCGCCCAGCTTGTACACCACTCGGCATAAATGTCTCATACAATTTAATAGCATAGAATCGTAGAGGATAAAATTTTCTAAAACACATATTTTTTTCAATTTCGCATAGTTCTCGACGGGGAGGGGGGGGGTGAAGAGAATTTAAAAAATGCGGGTGTAAAGACAGATTTTATCCGCGTTATTGTTTTCTTTATGTCTACCAACAACTCCAGGTATGAGCATATGTGGGCAGCAAAAACATTCTGTGGGGAGTCAGGATGGGCAGATTTGCAAAAAATGTTATTAAAACTGTAATTCTGGGGGTCTACAGTAATCTTGGCATTTCAACTTCTCGGGGTACAACCCCCCACCCACGCCCGTGTGTGGATATGAGTCTCAAGAAGTTTTTCCTGATAGAATGCGGCTTATCACTGGTACACGTCTCCAAGTGACTCGACATACTGTAGAATATCATATTCATCGTATCATTCAAGAGCACTTTCGTAGTCAATGGTTTAAAAAAAGAACTTCTGTCTCAGATTTCTCCGCCAACGTCTTCACTTATAAATCGGGACAAGCTGAATAAAATAAAAATAAAGTACGTCCTATAAAAATTGCTACAAGTCGCAGCCAATTGCGTTTAAAAAACTCAAAGCTGAGTTACTTCTGGAGGTGTAAAGTTCGAAATTAGGGGTGTAACAGGGTGAAAAAACAGGTTTTCTTCCCTTTTTTGATTGGCTAATATCTCCAGTAGCATGTGGAACAAAAGTTTTCCACTTAGAAACGTATTAAGACTCAAGGGCTATAAACTGGCTGATATCAAATATCTTTACACTCAATGAGGAGTTATTTTCAGATAAAATTTACAATCTGGTGGATGGTGGAGAAGTACGTTTTTGTCCGTTTGTTAGCCAATTTTTCCGGTTAAAAGTCGGGGAGGTCGAATAGAACCAAAATAAAGTTCCTTCAAAGGGGTACATGTCACAGCTGATTGTGTTTATTCACATCAATATTGAGCTTGTTCGGGAGGTGTAAAGTCTAAACTCGGGATGTAAAAAATGTTTCTGTCTTTTTTCTCTGCTAATTTCTCCAATTATGAGTCCTGACTTGATCTCAAGTCGAAAAATGTACCAGGATTTAAACGTCATATGTCAGTTAAGCGCGTTTGTTTACACTCTACAGTGGTCTTAATTGGTTTACACCTAGCATTTATTTGTCTTCAGGCCATTGTAGAGAGTTGATTTTCTCAAAAATGTTGATCGTAATGTCAGAGTTACGAATTGGACTAAAATCTTCTTTACACTCGGTAGTTGCATAAACTTTAAACTGAAAACTAACTTTTTTCTAGAGTTTTGCGGACAGCTAAATTTTTTTTACAAATGTTCCCCATGACGTCAAAACTACGAAGCTGGCCTTAAATTTTTTAATATCCGTATGTTGTTGAGATTTCATAAAGCGAAGTATGAATTACTTGCATGTGTAATTCCACACGTGTTGTTTAATGTGCTATTTAGAATATACTTTTCATGATAAACTTGTCACTAGAATGTATATAAGGGTATTATTCTAGTGTTTAACATGCAAATCATGATATTTTGTCAGGTTACATTTACATATTGATTATCTTTTTCTAATGCATAATTACATTTTTTACGCCCAGTGCCTATTCCATGTAAATTTAAACTGCGTCTTTACTTCACATTGTGCGCGCATTTGCACATTTTGATTGCTGGCCGCTTTCGTTTTCAGTGTAACATGAATGATTTTGAAGAAAAAACATAAAATTCGAGAAAACTTAAGGGAACTGATCTGTTAAACATATTTCATCAAAAAGAGCATAAAATTTTATGTATGTCTATGTGTAAAAATTTGAACTGCATTAGATCAGTCAAAGATCAGAGATCAAAAAGCGCAAAAATTGCATATTTTCCAATATGGCGGCCTACATGGCAGCAATATTGATTTTTTCTTAAAACTTGTGTACGCCATGCAAATGAATATTCAGTGCAAAGCGCTTTGTAAGCACATTCCAAAATGCTCTCAAACACGAAATAATATAAAGTAGGTCAAGAGATATAAATTAAAACGTCATTTTTCCAATATGGCTGCCTCCATGTTAAAAATTTGTATTGAGCAAATCTAAAGAACGAGAAACTTCTGTTTAAAAAAATTATTGTACAACAAAGCTTGTTCAAAGAGGCAACTATTTTGCTACTGTCGGGCATTCTACCTACAATGTGTGCATAATGATAGCAGTAGCAATTTTTCGTCATTTTCATGCTACAAAAGTATAATATCTTGACATTTTTGAAATTTTTTTCACAAAATAGTTGCGCCCTAAGTTTTTCTATCAGAAAAACTTTACTTTTTTAAAAATAGTTAAATGGATCTTGAGATTTGCTCAAAAAACCTAAAAGGTATGAACCACTTTTTTCAGGTGTCAACAATCACATACACTTTTATTATGCACTGCAAGCGGATTACTGTATTCTCAGTGCTCAATTTGCATGTATTTGAAAGCTCTTTAAAAACTGATTCGAAAGTGCATTTAATCATTACATATGACTTCCTGGGTCAAGCACAGTAGACCATAAAGAGCAAATTTTACATGTTTTGGTGAAAATGATGTGAAGTCGCATACTTGCATTGCAAAACTCTGTTTCTATGTTTTTTCTCACCGAGCAATGCGCCCAATGTGATTTTTCTTATTAAATTTTAATGATATAGTATAACGGATCCTATGTCAACGGATCGGGGGTGGCTTGTTTTGTCTCTCCGTCTGTTGTGTCTGGCTAGATTCTTGTCGAAAACTCTTAGGTAAGCAAATCGAGTTTTGATTCCAATTTTTAAAAAATAATTTTTTTCATTTTTTTCAAAGAAAAAGTAGGGGATTAGCAAGAAAAATGCTCCGATTTAAGGACAAATGTACTTGGAATAGCGGATTGTCAAAGATACAAAAGGAGGCGACTAGGAAAAAGTCACTTATGTGCGCAAAAATCATGAGAATCTATTAAAAATCAGACTTTCTCTAAGCAATACAAAAATCGAAGTATATTTTGCGGCCTGTGAAAGAAAGAAGATGTCCTCTGAAAAAATTTCTCACTGGTTTGGTGAAGAGCTTAGAAGGAAACTTTGACCTGTGCTAAATAGCCAATTTAGTTGGATATAAGCATCACATTTTCTTTCGTGGTTATCGTACATGGGCAGCAAGAAAATTCTGGGATAGAGGGTTAGGATGAGTAAAATCGCCAGAAATGTTACTAAAAATAGAATTCTGGGGGTCTACTATAATCTGGGAATTTCAACTTGAGGGGGTCGACTCACCTAAACCTCGCCATCGCGCCCATATGTTGTGCTAACCTGTTTGTGCATGTTTAGTGCCTTGCGGCACTCATACACCATTGCAACAGCGGTCGTTCGGACTTGCATTCAGTTGAGGTTAGTGAAGAAAATGATTTGTCGTTTTCTTGAATTCAGATTGATCAGTTCATTTAAAGAATAAAGTGTTGCTTTATTAATCTCTTAAGCTGAAGCCAGAACTACCTTCTGTAAGCGTCAGAATGTACATACTCCGGTTTTTTTGTTGCGTGAAGAAAGTCTGATTTTAAGCAGATGCTTATGATTTTTCGCGCGCTTAGGTGATTTCTTCCTAGTCCCCTCCTTTGAAGTCTTTGATAATGCGCTATTCCAAGTATGTTCGTCGTTTTTGTTCCATCGGAGCATTTATATTTGCTAGTTTTTATGCTGAATCAACAAATTTTTTTACAGTGTTTCTCTTCAAATCAGTGAATTGTCAGAAAAGTTTGCGTTTTAGTTGACACTGCCTGAAAGACCGAGCGTTGTGCGAGCTCGGTTGAAAGCTATTGGAGAGCAACTCGAATTCGCAATCGCAAACTACTGCACAATCAAATTCACAGTCGCAGTCTAATTCGCAACAAAATCAACAAAGTGAACAAGAGCAAAGTTCGCCTCCTACTCCAGCAAACATGGAGGCCACGCCACCAAGTGATTTGGCTTTTTGATTTACATATTCAGTCTAACATTAGATAACGCTACTACTTGAAGCGTTCAAAAAAATATGAAAATGTAAAACAGGCTGTTTAGTACAATAAAATCTGTTAATTTTGTTGAAAACCGAAAACAAGATTAACTTTGGATCCACATTCAATATTTTTTCGGAGTTCTGTTTCTCGATTAATTAGCTTTTAATTCTTTTCATGTTTTATCTTTAGTGCTTTGATAACTCAGCGTTCCGTAATGAAATAGACTCAATAGAGTTTGAATCGACGCAGAAATACGCGAAAGCCCCAAAAATAGATCTTCCTCCATCGTGGTAGCATTGCCCTAATATGATAATTCGCTGCAAACAATTCTAAACACTTAAATAAATATTTCGAAGTACGGTTTGCGTGGGAGAGCACGGAAGAAGCCCATGTGTATTATACGACATTGCACCATGTTACATGTACACATGGGCGTGTGGGATCTAGGGGTCTGGACCTCCCAAAATCGATAGATCTCCAGAATTTAATTTTTGATGCTATTTTTGGTGATTTTGCCTCATCGGATCCCCTGAATTTGACTGCTGTCCATCTATGGTTATATTCAGACATGCACTTGAGGGTTCGAGGGTCCTGACCATAGGTGCACAGCATGGTCGATCTGAGGGAGGGGGTCAGCCGGGGTCTGGGAGGTGGTCAAAAATTGCGCTTTTTTGGGCCAAAATGACCTCAAAAACTGGTTGAGCGCAGAAATAGCTTCAAAACTACGTTATTAAAAAGTTTCTGGTGAAGCTAAGGTACTTTTGAAGAAACTTTTCCATCCGTTTTTGGCCTCCATTTTGCCTTATTTTCCCCGCGAAATTTTCCATTTTTCCATTTTAGGGGGTCAGGACACCCCAATCCCTTCTTTCTAAATGCATGTCTAGTCCTGACTTGACCCCTCAGAATGAAAAAATGGAAATTTTTGTGGAAAACTGAGGCAAAATGAAGGTCGAAAATGAATGAAAATCGAAAATTTTCCCCAAGAGTGCTCCAAAATGACCGAAACTGTTTAAAAATGTAGTTGTAAAGGTATCTTAGCGCTTATACCACTTTTTGGGGTCATTTTGGCCCCGAATAAGCTCAATTGTGACCCAACAAATCGGCTGACCTGCCCCCCCAGATCAGCCATGCTGTGCATCTATGGTATATTAGTAGTTATCCGTGCTTCCCTGGCACCAATGCTATAACATAGCCTGTGCTTAAGCATAGGCGGGCGGGCTCAAACTTGCACCCTGGGGTGGGGCCAGGGTGCAATGGTTAAGGATAGGCAGTGATGAAGGATATAGGGCGTGCCTGGACCGGTCTTTTAGCCCGAGGAGTCCATGGGGGAGGAAAAGGAGTTTCCCGGGAAACTATGATTATTGATTTTTTGCCATGAATAAGACTAAGGGTCCCTGGGGGATGGTGCCCCCAAGCCTGGGGATGGTAGCCTAAGCGATTCTGTGGAGATGGTCTAAAGGTCGCCAAGGCCTACCCGTAGGGAGGGGAGGTGGCACAAGAAGAGCAGTCCTACAGGGGGTTTCCCGGGAAACTCGAAAATTATTGATTTTATCGATTTTTTAGTAAGTCAAGAACCAGCAGTCGGATCGGGCTCAAATTTGCAGAGTATGTTAGGTATCCTATGTACAAACTTTTAGCGCGCGGCCCGCAGTATACCAATTTACTTTACACTTGGTAATATTTAGTTTTTAAGCACAATGTAGCAGAGTATGTGCTCATCAATTGATCGTTCGTGAAAGTATGCAAAATATTGCTTTGCTCGGCTTACTGCAGCTTGGGCATTTTTGTAATTAAATCAAAGTGATCATAAGCAGCGTGTAAATTAATAACCTTATCAGCTTTAGGTCCTTCGAAAAATATAACATTGCCTGAGTATACTATGATTTGGTAGTCAGGCGCTAGTACCTTTTGAATTTTTTCTACAGCATCTATACCATATATTTCTTCTTTGGTGCTGAGGTTAGCCTTACGCATTAAGTCTAAAGCTAGCTGCTTTTGCAAAGTATAACGGTTCTTGTCTCCTTTCCTAATAGCCTCCCATTTTTGGCTGTTGTCCAGCTTTGCTATTCCTGTTACAACAGCTCGGGGTAGTGATAAATTATCATTTGATGCAATTTTAATGTATGCTCCTCCATTTTTGCAAAATGTCCTAACATCTGAAGGAAATGTACTCAAACCTGAACCCCACTGGGGCTTCTTGTCAACAACAACTACCCGGAATGTCATACATTCATCAAAGCAAAACTCCTTTTTAGATTGCGCAACATTTTCCATAATACTCAAAACCTTGTCAGCATTCAAATATTGACGCTGAGTGAATGGGACTATTACACGCTCATATAAACTTGGGTGCCTAATTTCAATGCCTACCATACAGTCTGCAGGGTAGTCACGTAACATTTTTTTGATAACATCTTCAAAAATTGGCTCAAAGACCTCAATTATATTAGGGCACTCATAAATGTTTCGAAACTTCAACAGAAACGTTTTTGCAGTAGAGTTAAACCTGCGAACAGAAATGGGTGGAAGTTCACCTACTTCATAATATCGATTTAAATCCATGATTAAATAGAACTTTACCTAAGTCAAAATATATTCTTATTTATAGAAAAAACCTATAAATACTAGCAGTGTTTTACTGCTTTAACTTGGGATTTTCTGGTACTTTAAAAAAAATGGAAGAATTGAGAGAAATCAAAAAATTGCCGTTTACTGAAGGCGAAAATAAGCCCTATGGGAGGTCGATTAGACCGCCTATAGAGCTATGTGGTAGAAATCTGGAGCGCCCCATGTTCCCCCTGATGATTCACCTCTGCTACTTTTGTCAGAAAAATAGTTCTGAAAGGGATTTTTTCGAAACAAATGCAGGCAGGTGGTACTTCAATATACAAATGTGCCCCAGGTGCAGCGAATTCAATAGGGCCATGCAAGAAGCAGGGCAACGAGTGCTGAAGCGCTACACTGAGCAGCAGGCCGAGGCGGAAAAGGCCAAGGCTGCTTACTAAAAGTCTATAAATAAGGGCGCGCGCCAGGTATATTTTATATGTTAAAGCAACTACCATGTCTTCTCCTGGCGAACTAGCGTATCATCATTTTGTTCAAAGGCTCGTTGAAAAAGCAAACAACCGCTACTTGAGCGTCAGAAATGTTCAAAACATAGGCTCGTGTTTCTGGGGATTCATGAGCGAAGAGTTTAAACGAGAGCAACGCGAAAGTGATAAACGCAACGCGTTCTGGGTCTTTGCGCAAAATATAAAGCAAACGATTCTGAATAAAGATATTGATGCTATATGTAGTCTATGGTCGTCGTTCGACATAAATGGAAAAAACATGTGGGAGAATTTGTACGAAAACTGTATCGCTTATCATGTAAATCGTGTGTTGTAATGTTAATAAATAAATAAAAAAGAAAAAAACGGAAATGGATAAAATACTGAAAAAACTGTACTACGATCCGCAAAGCGGGTTCACTGGCGTCAACCAACTTTACACTCGTGTCAAAAGGATTCGCCCCGCCGCCAAATTGGAACAGGTAAAAGCGTGGCTGGAAAAACAACCTACCTACACTTTACACAAACCCGCATTCAAGCGATATTCTCGAAGCAAAGTCCTAGTGAGCAGCATAGACGAGCAGTGGCAGGCTGATTTGGTCGATTTGCAATCCCTAGCCGACCACAACGATAATTTTAAGTACCTACTCAACTGTATAGACATTTTCTCAAAGTACGCATGGTCCGTTCCACTAAAAAGCAAAAATTCTAAAGACATTGTTGAGGCTTTTAAACACATTTTTGCATCGTCTGGCCGCAAGCCCTATAAGCTACAAACGGACGCAGGAAAAGAATTTGTAAACAACGAGTTTCAAAAATTTTTGAAATCAGAATCTGTCGATTTTTTCACCACTAAAAGCGAAATGAAAGCATCTGTAGTAGAGCGTTTCAATAGAACACTCAAAGAACGCATGTGGAGGTATTTTACTAAAAACAACACGCACAAGTATATTGACATTTTGCCAAAAATTATGAAAAATTACAACAATTCGTTTCATAGAACAATAGGTACGTGTCCGGCGAATGTGACGGCTAAGAACGAGCGTGAAATATTAAACAGAGCATTCCGCCTTACGGGCGATAATCAAACTGAATTCAAATTCGAAATTGGCGATAAAGTCAGAATAAGTAAAGTGAAGCGTACGTTCGAAAAAGGGTTCTGGCCCAATTGGACCGAGGAGTATTTTTTAATTAAGGAAAGATATGCTAGAACCCCGCCTGTCTATGTTTTAGAAGATCAAATGGGCGAAAAACTAGATGGTATTTTTTACGAGCCCGAACTGCAAAAGATTAACGTTTCCACTGACGATTTGTTCATTATTGAAAAAATTATAAAAACGCGAAAAAGAGGCGCAAAAACTGATTATTTGGTACGCTGGAGGGGCTACCCGCCAAAATTTGATTCATGGGTCTCTAATGTGCTAAAAGTATAAATAACGATTTCGTCTCTTGTGAATTTTAAAAAAATGGAGGTTGGACAGTGTTTTTTCAATCATGCATTGCACCGTTTGTCTCAATACACGTACTTTTCTGACGCCGCGATTGGCGCGTATTTTTGGCCAAAAATGAGCAAACAATATAGGCGAACATTGCTAGAAATTGATGAACACGCCATTTGGCGCTTTTCAAAGTATATAAGAAAATATTTACAAAGAGGCGAATTGAGCACGCTTTTCAAGTTATGGGAATTTTTAAGCCCAGAGGCCAAATTTTATTATGCAAATCTATACATAAAAATTATTGATGAGCATTTCACCTCATCCATGACAAACGTTCTAATCTAAAAAACGCAAATTTTTTGTAAAGTTTGGAATATTTTTTGTAAAGTTTGGAATATTTTTTGTAAAGTTTGGAATATTTTTTGTAAAGTTTGGAATATTTTTTGTAAAGTTTGGAATATTTTTTGTAAAGTTTGGAATATTTTTTGTAAAGTTTGGAATATTTTTTGTAAAGTTTGGAATATTTTTTGTAAAGTTTGGAATAAATTTTACATGCTTAAGCATAGTACTTTTGTAAAGTTTGGAATATTTTTTGTAAAGTTTGGAATATTTTTTGTAAAGTTTGAAAAAGTTCTTGTAAACTTTAGAATATTATGTATCTAATCTGCATTTCTCAAGCATTGTTGAAACTATTTTATACGCTATATGCAACTCGTGCTTGTGTTTTGCACCTGTGAGAATCATTTTTCCGCTTGTAAAGAGTAAAAAAGTCACATTTCTATATTTGTATACTAGGCCGGGAAATAATTCTACTTCGTACATGCATTTTCTTTTCACCAGCTCATAAAACTTGCAAAGATCAATGCGAAATCCCAAGTTAGCCGAGCCAACAAACAGCACAGGCTTTATTTTCAACATTAAATTCTCCATTTTTAGTATATGGATGAATGCCTTTATCGTATTTTCTCCTTCTTGAACAGTTTTAGCTCCAACACATACAATTTTGCCCGACTTGAAAATCAGCAACGTAGCTGGGAGTAATCGAAATATGATGCCTGGAAATTTTAGGCGATTGTATTGCGTAGTATTTGGCAATTTAAGGTAGATATCATCTAGATTTAGCGTGTTTGGTAGTGCTGTAGTTAGCACAATGTTCTGTATTGTAACCATTTTCTATAAATACCTATATATAAATTGTTATTTATAAACAAAAATGATTTTCAAACACCCTTTCACCTGTCTTGTCTCTGGACCAACAAAGTCCGGTAAAACTACATTTGTTGGGCAATTAATCGAAAATAGAGCACACTTGATTGATACCAAAATTAAAAAGATTTGGTGGTGCTTTGCAGAAAATCAACCACTTTACAGGAAAATTGAAAATGTTTCGTTTATAGAGGGGCTTCCTGATTTCTCATACTTGAAACAGTTTAGTCCTGTGCCGCAACTTTTGATTCTCGACGATCTGATGCAAGAGAGCAAAGGTAATACTCAGATTGTACAGCTGTTTACTCGTAGTTGTCATCATTGGAACATTAGCATTATTCACATTGTTCAAAACGTGTTCTTTGAGGGACTCAGAACTTCACGTATAAACTCTGACTATATAGTTTTATTTAAAAATCCTGCCGATCAATTACAGGCGCAAGTTTTATCTCGTCAGCTTTATCCTGCCAATCCGAAATATTTCATAGAAGCCTACTCTGATGCTACTGCTCAGCCGCATGGCTATCTGTTGATTGATCTTACTCAGAACGCTAGAGATGAACTTAGGCTAAAAACGAATATCTTCAGCAGTCATCCAGCTGTTTATATGCAAAAATCTATAAATACTACAAAAAAAGGTGATGAAATCAAATAAAACAAAATGGGTAAAGAACGATTAAGACGCAATATTATTTGTTTACACCTTCTAAGTCAAGCAAGGAAACCTCAAAGAGACGCTATTATAAATACTGCCAGTAAAGATCAGATTCTTTGTCTCTGTGACTGTGCAAACAACTTTCTTAACGGTAATATTCCCTTTTCTGAAAAGGATATCAACAAACTTCGAAGATACCAGCATCAAATAAGGTACTTGGCAAAAAATAAACAGGCAAACACAAAACAAAAAAGAGGTATTTTAATACAAGACGGTGGTTTTCTTCCACTTTTACTCACTCCTATTCTTACAATTGCAGGTACTTTACTAGCTGATGCAATAACACGCAGGCAATGAAGCACACTGAAAAAATGATTTTAATACCCGCTGAAATCAGTGAACGTTCTAAACCAGTCGACGTTTTGCTTGATAACTTAAATAATGAGATGCAACAAATTTTAAGCAGCAAAAATGTACCATCTGATGTAAAACTTGTAAAATATAATCAAATACTAGGCAAATTTAAGCGATTGCTCGAACAGAAGCAGCAACCATATAAAGCTACTATTGTAGGACATGCAAGTGACACAATTAATGACGAAGAAATACTCGCTGGTATACCGAAAAATCAGATTCCAAAGGCAAAACTCCTTCTACACTACATTCGCACAAACCCATTTGTGGAAATCGAGCCTAATGGCGAGCTTGTAATAGATGGTCGAAAAATCAATGGTTCAAACATCACAGATTTAGTTAATGATCTGGCACGTGAGCGCAAAAAAATAAGCAGGCATCCAGGCACAAAAGAATTGCTGAAAGTGTTTAATCGCACAAATGTACCCCTAGAAAGTATTGCTAATAGACAAGGTAAGGAGATCTTTGCTGCAGGCGACGAATTTGACTGGGATGAAAGTCTATAAATACTTATTGTTTTATTTTTTATGTGAATAAAATTTTAAAAATGCATGTACAATTCACTCCTGACAATTACACCATTTGGTTGGAATACTACACTGGGCAGGCTGCCCAAACCGGCTATGGGTTGGATGGGTTTAAAGGCATCCCATACCAGCGGGGTGTTGGCCTTGGCAGTTTTTTCCGCTCACTTTTTAGAATGGCCGTCCCTGTTTTGCAATCAATAGGTAAGCGTGTTGGAAAGCATGCTTTGGCAGCAGGTGCAAACATAGCGTCCGATTTGGCTCAAGGAAAACCGCTTTTTGAGTCTACTAAGGAACATTCAAAGCGAGAAGCTGCTCAACTTTTTGATGAAGCCTCTCATGCCCTTCAGCAGCAGCAAGGAGAGGGTCTTGGTTACCGCTCAAAGTCTATAAATACTAATGCAATTGATGCTTTTTCTAAAAACGACAACAAAAATGGCTCTCATAGACGTAAAATCTATCCCAAGTACTAAAACCGAACTTGACCTTTTTACGGTCCCTCCTACCCAGGTGGTGATAAAGCGAGGCTTCTGGCATGAAATCCAGCCAACGCATCCCATTACTAACGAGGGGCCGTATGAGTTCAGAATTCCTCCTGACCCGCATTACCTACAACTGAGTAAAAACCACATTTATATGCTATTAAGAATTAAAAAACCAACAGTCGCAGCTGGAGCATCAGTACCCGACTATGCGCCTATCAATCTAATTGGTAAGACTTTCTTCAAGCAGGTGAAATGTTTCCTAGGAGGCCGCTTAATTTTTGATAGCTCTGATAAGTATGCATACAGATCGTACTTTGAAACTGAATTAAATTATGGTTATGATGCAAAGCATTCTCAACTGCAATCTGCACTTTACTTTCACGAAGGAGGAGGCAATGTGGACACAAAAGACAATGAAGCATTTAAAATACGTGCTAAAATGTTTAAAGATGAAAATTTTGTAGAAGTCGCGGCTCCATTGCACATTGACTTGTTCTTGCAAGACAGATTTCTGATTAATTTCACCGATTTTCGCTTAGAATTACATAGAAATAGCGACGCATTTTTACTGCAGTGCTTTGAAGACGCTGTTTTAGAATTAAAAGTCTCACAAATGAAATTTTTTATTCGAAAAGTTGAGGTTTTAGACACTGTCAATTTAGCACTCGAACAAACAATGCTCTCATATACAGCAAAGTATCCTATTAGGCGCGTGGCTATGACTAACTTACACATTTCAAATCCTGCTAGAGAAACGCCCAATTATACCCTGTTTAATGGTCAGCTACCTAGGCGTATGGTGTTTGCTTGTGTCGATGGCAATGCATATCGAGGCAATTTGACCAAATCGCCATTTAATTTCAAACCATACAGTATATACGATGTAAAAGTAACGTGTGGCGGCACAACCTACCCCGCTTATCCACTCAACATTGCATTCAAACACGATAGGTACTTGCAAGCTTATAATCAGATGTATGATGCACTAGATATAGGACGTGAAGGTAATTTCATTAGCAGAGACGAGTTTAAAACAAGCCACTGCTTCTTTGTGTTTGACCTAACGCCTGACGCAGATGATGGAGGGCATTGGGATCTAGTGCATGAAGGAACAACGAGCATAACTGTAAGGTTTGCTGACAATTTGCCTGATTCTGGCGTGGAAATCATTATATACGCCGAATTTGATAACTTAATACTGATTGACAAAAATCGAAACACGTTTCATGACTATAATGCATAGAAAATGAATACCATTGAAATATTCAAAATTCTTCAGCGTAATATTAAAAAGGATATATTTTTAGGTGTTTTTCCATTAGACCGCCTGCCACCTATTATAACCTACCCTGCGGCTCTAGTGATTAATTTAGATACTAGCAATGCGCCTGGCTCGCACTGGGTCGCCATATACTTTCAAAGCAATAAACACTGCGACTATTTTGACAGCTATGGGCGAAAACCATTTAACCACTTATTGCATTATATTTCAAATAATGCACTCACATATGCGTACAATAATGCGCAGGTACAGGGGCTCTTTTCAATCAGCTGTGGTCACATGTGTGTATATTTCCTAGTTTGCCGTGCACAAGGTATTTCGTTTAAGAACATTGTCACATCAATGCAACATGAAAAAATCTATAAATACTTCAATAATTTTAAGTTGTAAACATGGATATGAAACAATTTTACCTTACTCTTCCAAGCAATTCACAAGAAACAAATACTGCAGCCACATTTCTTACCAATCTGCCTAGACAAATTGTATTGAATGGTGAGTGGGAGGTTGGTTTAGTAGAAATAATTTATGCAAATACATGGCACAATGTTTCCGAGGAGCAGAATATGATACAATTTTATGATATAAAAAACAATGTGCGACAAAAATTGCTTATTCCTCGAGCAAGATATTTAAATATACATGACCTCATTCAAGCTATGAGAAATGGAATAAAAACAATTAGCTCAATAGATAAATTTGATTACATGCAATATTTTGGCATAAAGTATGATGAAAATAGAAAATTTTGTCATATGACAATAAATTCTAAATATATTCAAAGTGTAAAGCTGACAAAGCATTTAATGTATATGCTGGGATTTCTAGAGAGCCAGCTTAGTAATATAGATTATACTGTGAAAAAAGAATTTAGCATAGTTGCGCACCATTCGCCTGATATGCTAGGTGGTATGCATAATTTTTACGTGTATTGCGATATAGTTGAACCTCAAATAGTTGGGAATACTTTTGCGCCACTTCTGCAAGTTGTAAATATTGAAGGAAAATACATGGATATTGTAAATCACTCGTACATTAGCCCCCATTATATACCTGTACTCAAGAAAGCATTCAATACTGTTGAAGTGAACATTAAAAGCGACCAAGATAAACCCGTTCCTTTCGAATTTGGCAAAACTATCGTTAAACTGCATTTCAGATATCGCCTATAAATATCACCGTTTATCAAATATCGTAAACATGGATCAAGGACAAAAAATTTACAACCATTTCTTAATGCACCTGCTTCGCCTAGACGATATATCTTCCTCAGCCTTAGGCAGCTACTTTTGGCCCCTGCTCAATGCTGAGTACAAAGAAAATTTAATGCAATACGACGCAGAGGCTTTCAACAACTTTTCTCGCCTCATCAAACAATGTTGCACTCTCCGAGACATACACACTCTAGCTAATCTGTGGCAAAATTTCAATGACCGAGCAAAGCAATATTTTGCATACTTTCACGAACGATCAATTGATGAGCACATACTCTGCTACATTGTGCTTGAAAACTAAATATTGCCAAGTGTAAACTGATGCTGGTATACTGCGGGCCGCGCGCTAAAAGTTTGTACATAGGATACCTAACATACTCTGCAAATTTGAGCCCGATCCGACTGCTGGTTCTTGACTTACTAAAAAATCGATAAAATCAATAATTTTTGAGTTTCCCGGGAAACCCCCTGTAGGACTGCTCTTCTTGTGCCACCTCCCCTCCTACTAGTAGGCCTAGGCGCACTTTAGACCACCTCCACAGAATCGCTTAGGCTACCATCCCTAGGCTTGGGGGCACCATCCCCCAGGGACCCTTAGTCTTATTCATGGCAAAAAATCAATAATCATAGTTTCCCGGGAAACTCCCTTTTCCTCCCAGGGACTCCTCGGGCTAAAAGACCGGTCCAGGCACGCCCTATATCCTTCATCACTGCCTATCTCTAACCATTGCACCCTGGCCCCACCCCAGGGTGCAAGTTTGGGCCCGCCCGCCTATGCTTAAGCACAGGCTATGTTATAGCATTGGTGCCAGGGAAGCACGGATAACTACTTATATTCCTTTTATATTGTTAGTCTTGCGTCTTTTATGAAAGCACAGCTTAAATGTAAATCCTAAAGTTTGGCTCCTAAGGTTTGTTGGACTTCGGACTCCGACCTAGAAAACGGGCTAGCAAGAAATTACGAAAGATTAAGAAAAACATGACTTATCAATGAGAGCTCGCTTGCAGCAAGCTAGATTTAAGATATATAATTTATAATGCTCTTGAAGTAAACTAACGTGCATGCGATGCAATGTAAATCAAATGAAAGCAGCAAACACACGGTTTTCCAAAATGCTGTTACAATTTCGTATACCTATGTCTAATTGTAACGCAAAATTCTACATGGAACTTTTGAGTTTGTTTGCGATGCGGACAAATTTAAGTTTACTTTTTGTGGACTTCACAATGCCCTCTAATTGTCACACGAGCGGAGGAAAATGAAGCCAGAAACTTTAGTAAAACGATCGAGATGACATGATTCATTGTAAAGTTATTAAATAGATCTGCTGAGCTGACATTGTAAATTTTGTTGAGCGTGGTGATTTAAAATGCACGTTGATCATCATTTACAGCGGCGGATCCATAATTTTTCTTAAGGAAGCGTGCCTAACTTTTTCAAAAACAGTCGAAAATAGGTCCAACTCCTCAAGTGCGAAATAGCGTTTTTCGACGTTTTATGTTGTCTCCTTTCATTTTAAAATCCCTTTGACGCAATATTTCTTCAGAAAATTTTTGAAATTTAAGACAATTTTGTGCGAAAAAAATTCTTTGACTTTAGCAAAAATCTGGCGCGATGCGCCTAAAAATTTTAAAATTTAGGCAGAAAGACATTTAGAAGCGTGATTTACTGCCCGATTTTCTGTATTTGCAGCATTTGCGGGAACTTCGAAAATTTTAAGAACGTATGCTTGAAAATAGAATAAATCTATGCAGAAACATGAGCAGAAACTGAAGGCCCACAGACAGCAAGTGCTACATCGCCCGTTACCGTAGTAATCGAGAGTGTTGATGTAAATTTAGGTAACACTGAAAGCTGAGTCAAGCCTGAGTCAGGGCAAGAGTGAAAGCTCCAGTAGCCAAAGCGAATCGAGCAACCAAGAAGGAAGCAGGTTTGATTATCCAATCTTAACCTTACTTGCATTATCTATTGTATGAGAATTCTGGGGGTCAGACCCAAAATGTTTTCCTAAAGTGCCTAATTCTGGCTTACTAAAGATATCTGTGCCTAAAAATTATATTTTTATGTTTCTGACAGTGCTTATTGTTTCTCGAACATAGAAACATGAATTACCAAAAACAACTATAATAAATCGAACAAAGTCTCAAAAATGGCCATTTCGGTGGGAATCGAAAGGAAATCAATACTTTTGAGTCAAAAAGTCGCTTAAAGTACGTAAAAGAGCGCATTTGCTTAGCTTTTTGAAGAACGAAAATTCTGTGGATCAGCAGCATTTTGCGAGAAAACAGCAGCCATTCTGAGTCAAAACTCGCCGGATCCTGCTCTTACCACTGCAAACTTTTACATGACAGTATTTTGATAAAAGGATCTTTTTGATAATGTGTATTTAGTCGAAAACAATCAGTAAGTTTATGAGACAGCATGAAACGCGATTTTTATTCACATTTATTTAGTCAGAAATAATCAAATATGTTTCTTGTTAGAACTTATGAATAGTTTTTGGGACGTTTAAAATCGTGAGATTCAATCAGATTTATTCCTGGAGAGAGAGAGAGAACAACCGGTTCCATAATATCTCCAATCATTCAAAATTATTGCTTAACAAAACCGTTTATGAACTGGCATTGACGGATCTAGGATTTTGCTAAAGGGGAGGACTAGTACTCCAGCTTTTCCAAAACCAGTCAAACATAGGTCCGAAAATTCTCCCTTCACGTGCGAAATAGCGTTTTTCTGCGTTTTACGTTGTCTACCCTCATTTGAAATCGCTTTGGCGCGAAATTCTTTCGAAAAATTCTAAAATTTTACGCAGTTTTGTGCTAAAAAATCATTACATTTACTTGATTTTAGCGAAAATTAGGCGCGAAGCGCCGGAAAATCTTTTCAAATTCAGGCGGAAGGACGTTCAGAAGCTTGAATTGTTTTTATTCCTGTATATGCAGTATTTGTGCAGAGCAGCGAGAACTAGAATTAAGCTTGAAAATACAAAGAAAGTATGCCAAAATACTCGTAGCTGTTTCTGCTGTTGAAATTGGTTAAAACCTACTCCTTGAACTGAAACATTGCTTCCAGGTAGCCACGAAAGTAAATAAATCTCTTTAATAGGTATTATACAGCGCGAAGTGCCGAAAAAATTTGAGAAATTGTTTTTAAATGATGGCCAATAAGCATTGCAAATTACATATCCATTCTTTATCTCGCCAACTATTCCGGGCCAATCAGGGGAGAAGGGGGTAACCACCGCCCCCGCACCCCTTCCCTCTTAATCCGTCCCTGTCAACAGGCGATGGTCAATGGACTGTCGCAAAATGAAGCAAACTTTCTGAAATTTTGGTTTATCGATGGCGAAAATCCTTTTTCTTCAATGCAACTCCTTTCTTTCTCCCTTTTTTCAATTGAATAATAAATAAAAATGAAATCAAACAGAAATAACGTGGCTTTACGGGTACTGATTGCGTATCCAATTTTTGTATGAAAGTGAGCGATTCAAATCCAGTAATAAACTGACAAGAGTTGCTCAAACTCGACAGGAATGATGTGTATTTAAAAAGAAATCGACTTGCGGACGCAGAGCCGGACTTCATCCATCTCTTTGACTCATTAGAAAGCTATAAAAACTCAAAAAGACTTGAAAAAGCTCTAAACGACTTTCTAAAGACTTTTGTGACATTTATGCTTGGCATTCGGATACTATTATACGAGTTCTCTTGATGTTTTATGTGATTTCTCTTTTTCTTTCAACACAAACCTATTTGTTCAGTTACGTAGGTAATTAGCAGACGAACAGCGTGGACATAATTAAATTGGATAAGTATTTGTTGTTTCCTAAATTTCGTGTCTACTTTATTATTTATGTGCACGATAGTTTTGTGCTATACCTCAATTCAACAACACTGAGATTTTTATTTTCCAAATCAAATGTCTACTTTTTTTGCATGATGCATTGAATCGCAGCAGCTCTCAAAGTTCCGAATCGGAAAGTAAATCATTCGAGACATCGTCTTTCACAAAGGTGACGTCTGGTCAGGAGACTAAGGCGGGTGAAGATTTCAACATGGTTTCTGAATCAGGAGAAGCAATGGACAGCATCGAGGTCCAGCAGACCAAGACTTCTGAAGGAAAGACCGACTATACGTTTAAATCGTCAACCAAAAAAGTCACATCCGAAAAACAAGTACTAAAAACAAATTTGGAACTTTTGCATTTGGACAATCGATAATCATTTCTGCTGTCTGTTCCACACTGGTTCTAGCATAAATTTCAAAAACTTTATCCGACAATAAGCTGCCAGATTGTGATTATAGGATTGAATCTGATATAAGCATAATTATTGTAATCGGTCGGCACCAAAGGTGCGCAGCATGGCCGATCTGGGGGATGAGTGTCAGCAGGTCTAGGTGGGGTCTAGAATTGAGCCTTTTTGGGCCAAAATTACCTAAAAAACTGTTATAAGCGTGAAAATAGCGTTAAAACTGCGTTATTGCGCAGTTGCTGGTCAATTCAAGGCTCTTCTGAAGAAAATTTTCTGAATTTCATCCATTTTTTGCTCTTATTTTGCCTCATTTTCCCAAAAAAAAACAAAAAGTTTCCTTTTTTCTATTCTGGCGGGTACCCAACAAAGCCTCCATGCATATCTGGTCGGCAGTCAGTAGCACTGTCGATAACAATTCTTAAAATTTATGCCAAAAGTGATGTGAAACAGACTTTTAGATGGAGGAGGCTTTCTTTTCAATGCTTCTGATCACAAATTATGCGAAAAATCTATAATTTACAAATGAAGGAGAGACTTCCATCTCAAAATTGAAAACTTGAAAAACGAAAATCCTAAACGACGAATCAAAACTCAAAAACGTAAAAATTGAATAGAAAAATTTTCTAAAATCTCGAAGTCGGGTGCCTAGATGCACAGCATAGCGCTATTGTGGAGAGTCAGCCGGTCAAGAGATTAATCAGAGATTTTTTCGAGCCAAATTCAAGCGCTGATTTATAGGGGATGGCGAAGGCGACCGCCCCACCTTGTCGTCAAGAAATATTTAGGCGCAATAGAGAATGATATTTATTTTTTTGATGATTTTAGCCATTTATTATCACGAGTTTTCAAATTTTTCAGGCGCTTGGCGCCGAGTAGTGCTCATTGACGTCATTGGACGCTTTTTCGTGATTCGAGCAATAGGTTTGATCCCAAAACGGCCTGGGGAGGGGAATATATGCCATTCAAAAGTCCTACTGACTTTTTTAGCGCTCTAAAAACTTTATTTTTACGTCAGATGAGTTGTTTACGTACGGAATAATTTCTCCTGTATTTTTTCGGTGCTTTGCGCCGTTTTTTGCGCTAAAGTTGCGCGTTTTTCGCTGGAAGCTTCCGAAAATTTTTGACTTTTCTGGATTACAAATAGTTCTCGTCTATCAAGAAAGACGGCAAAACCGATACTTTAAGCACAATAAACTGATTTTTGGACAATGTTTGACACTCTTAGGAAGATTTAGGATTTCGCCTCCATGTCAGAGAATCCTGAATCCGCCACTATCCAAAATGGCCTAGAAACTGATATAAATGTTCAAGTAGTGTAAATACTAATCCACATTTTCTTAATAATTTAAAATGCTTCAGCAGATGATTTTCATTTTCCTCTATTTTTGGCCTCTATTTGGCCTCATTTTCCTGAAAATTTCACATTCTTCCCATCGATAGTCGACTTGAGTGACGTCGTACTGTTGTTGTCTCAGAACGATAAGGCTTCAAAATTTAATAAACTAAAGAATTGCTAAGAAAGCTCAAAGTTGTGTCGACAGGAATATCCTAACGATTTCTCTTATCTGTCTCGTTAAAAAAAGTGAAATTCAAAGCAACGTAAAATGAAATATAGAAAAAATTCAAACAGATTTACGGATGACTTTAAAGTTTGAAAAGTTCGGACATATCGCAAACTTTTATTGACGATATTATTACCTGCTAGCACTTTTTTGTATTTGTCATTTTTCATTCCAGGTGTTTTTATTAGTTCCGTATTGAAGTCCATCATTTTATTTTCATATCAAAATTTTTTATCCAATAGTACTGCGTATTCCCAGACTGCCTTCAAAAAACGAACGACGAAATTTTTCAAGTGGTCCGAATCAAGTTCTGATAATAGTTGTCAAAAAGACGAAAGTATGATTGGCATTTTGAGTAAGTACCTGAGCGGTGACAGGTATTTCGCCTCACGTATGTGCTGAGGGTTCCAACGAAGAGACCGAATTCGGATCAGAAACCACCGAAACTGCCACCGTGTCCAGCAGCGGCAGCCAAAATAGTGAAAGCAGCAGCAGTTCAAGCTCAACGCTCGAGTTCTAGCTCGGGTAGTAAAAGCGAAAGTTCACAAAGTTCGAGTTCTAGTTCTTCGTCAAAAGTGCTGAAGAGTGTAACGATGACAAAAAAGTTAGTCATTTCCGTTTGAATGATCAGTAGACAATTTTTATCGTGTCTTTATCTTTTTTTAATATTCAGTCTTCGGCTGAAAAGTGAAATTATAATTTTGTCTCCAGGCATTACTTGCAAAGATCGTTCTTCTATATCCATAATTTATTTGTACATTATTTTTATGTATCTCGGATAAAAAGTTTATTCCGCTTTAATTATTCTGAGCTGAATTTCAGTACAAAGTTGATATACTCGTATATTTAACCGTTTTCGATGAAAAATCTGAAAATTTCAATGAAGCGATTGAAAATTTTAGAATTCAGACGATTGTAAAAATTGGAGGAAATCATAGTCCAACCAACGTTTGCAAGCGGATCCTCAAACATTGATAAAACAGATAAAAATTCAAAATAATGAACGTTTAGCACATTTTTTGGCATCGTGCTCCATTTCTTCACCTCACGCTTGCAAGCTTCGCATCACTCTTCATTTTGTGCGAGTTATAAAATTATATGGGTACGCTTTAGGGGCGAAACGCTAATTATAACGAAAAGGTTTGTGGTCAAGAAATACGTCAAAAAACCGAAATTTACCAAATCTGAATCAAAGGACGAGTCTAAATCCAGTAGCAGTAGCAGTAGCAGCAATTCGGAGAAATCTGAAAGCAGCGACAGTGGTAAAGGTAGTAGCAGTAGTAGTAGTAGCAGCAGCAGCAGCAGCGAAACAGTGAGTATTTCTAAAATGGAACAAGTTCAATCTGGGCAAAGTTCAAAAGCAGAGCAAAGTTTTAAGAGTATAGCATGAGGAAAGCGAAGCGATTCAAAGCGTAGACGTCAAACAGGTCAGAACTTCGTCTGGAGCCATTGACTACGTTTATGTGTTCAAAACAGTGAAGACGGTTCAAGGAGAACAAGTGACTTATTTATTGCATTTTTCGATGTAGAATAAATGCGAAGGGAGCGAAATGAGAAAATTAATTCGAAAACTAAGAATTCATAGTTTTATTTACTGTTTCAGTAACCCACCCTATCCGCTTCTTTCCAAAAACTATCACATAACCATCTGATTTCTCCGACTGTCCCCAAGAAATTTAAAGTCTTTCGCTACACACGGCAAGCCAAGCCCATGAAGTGTTTTACTTTTAGATGCTTAGGTTCGTTTTGCTACAATTTCATGCAATTGTAGAAAAGTCGAGAAACATTCATCAATTTAATGAGAAGACGTAATCAGATATTGAAGCTGATTGTGTACGGTACGTTTATTATAGGTACTAATAATGATTGAAAGTAAGAACTTATGCTTTGGAAATCTAAGTAGATTATCATTTTTACTGGTAGTAAATTTATTCTGATAATGCAGGCAAGTGAAGAAGGTTTTAATTACGGTAATATGTGAAAAAAGGGAAAATCTTAAGGTAATATCTAGAATCGTTTAATGCTTTTATGGGCAGAGCCGGAATTGTGGAGAGCTGGGTCCAAAAATATTTTAAGATAAAAATAGAGCCGAAAAAATTGAGGATAAAGGCCAAAACCATCATTTTTCGGCGCTCTTATCAAACCCTATTAATTAAAATTGAAGAATCGTAAAAAAAGGGTAAAAACTTTTGAAAATTTGATTCTAGGGTCATCGGCCTTTTTTGGATTATTGAGGATACAACCCCCGAATCTTTCACGTCCAATGTAGTTGAATGGCGTACTAAATCGGTAAATTAAGTCGATTTCAAATCTAAGCTATGGCTGACAACAACTGAAATAAACAGCGGACGAATCAACGTAATTTTCTTCTTTCATGAGGTACGATCACGGATAGGCTTGGGTAATCTAGACCCACATTGAGAATCCGAAGACCCAATAAGAATCAATAGATCTTCCAGAATTGATTATTCGGTGATATTTTAAGCGATTTTGTCCTCATCTGGACCTTCCAGTATTTTTCGGTCGCAGTCCGTGTATTTTAAGCGATTTTGTCCCATCCGGACCACCCTAGAATTTTTCGGTCGCAGTCCGTCTACGATTTCGATCTGATTATAGACCGCGTATAAAACGCGCTATACCAAGTTCACCAGCTATGGCGAATCGTCGGAAAGCATCGGGTGCAATGAGGACGAAGTCCTGGTCGGAATCATAAGTCAGTACGACGGCAAAGGGAAACGTCGATACGCTTTGTGTGCAGGCAGGGGTCAAACGAAGCCTCGGAAAGCGGCTCCGAAAGCCTCGAAACGACCACAGTGAGCAGCAGTGGTTCGGAAAGCACTCAAGGAGGCTCCTCTTCGAGCAGCAGCAGTCAGCAGAGTTCCAGTTCCAGTAGCTCCGGTTCTAGTTCTAGTTCGCAGTCCTCAAGCAGCGGCTCTGATAAGTCGGGAAGCAGTAGTAGCAGCGGCAGTAGTTCTACGAAAGTTTTGAAGTCCATAACGTTCAAGACGCAGTTAGCAACATTCCATTTCTTCACTTTGTTTTTCTAACATTTTTCCTTTAGAGCGTTCCTCGCGTCATTATTACCTGGCTGAGTGGGTGTGTAAAATTATCTTCATAAATTATAAACACGGGTTGCCGACTTAGGGATTTTCATCATTTTAAATGTTTTTTGAGACTGTTGTAATGAATTAATATATAGTTAGTAGTCAGGGGATTCAATTTACTATATTCAGAGCTTTCGATGTCTACAAAAATTTCTAGAAGATGTGTACATTTTAGCGTTTTTAGCGGTCTTTTGGCACAAAAGAATCTTTTTTGGCGTTTCGCACAAAACACTCATTTTTAACTATTTCGTCTTCATTTTAGTCAACTTTTATAAACATTTAAACGTATTTATGCTATAGAAAGAGTAAGCATCGAGCGTCAGAGGCGTGAAAAAATATTACGCGAGCAAAATTATTTTTTGGACTGAGCCCTTGGGATCCGATTGAGTACGTACATGCATGGTACGTTAAACTTACTGTCTACATGCGTTTGTACAAAGTTGTTTTTACCGCAAAATTTTTTCTTTGCTTTATTTTACACATTACAATTTTAGATTTTTGTTCAGAGCGTTTGAGAAAAATTGAAGACTACTTTTGCTAAGTTTTCCCGGCAAAATGTGCAGCTTTTTAGGACAAACAGTACCATTATGACAGAAACGCACATGTATCAATGAATTGAATTATTTAAATTAAATTAAATCAATATAGTTAAATTAAGTCATGTCGTTGTCTTAGTCTTGTAACCGATCGATCAGCTTATCGGCGTCATTTTAAGCGAAAATAATCATTTATTGCACCAATATATGAACGTTTCCTAAGAAAAATGTTCAAATTTATACTAATGGGTAGAAGATGCGCTGATTAGATCAAATAAATTCAAGGTAATGTTATATATTAGTTTATGCCATCAATGCGTCAAAATCCATTTTTATATTCAGAGGTGAGAAATTGATAATTATAAAGACGTACATCATCAAAAAGTACGTTTCTGAGGCCAAGTTCACGAAATCAGAAACAAATAAGGAATACAGATCGCAGCAGAGCGAATCGGAGAAAAGTTCAGAGGACGACGTTGGTGGTAGCGCAGGTATGCACGGACTGTACATGTGAAGGATAGGTACCAGACATGCGCGTGGGGGTCGAGACCCCTAGAATG
This sequence comes from Mermis nigrescens, assembly GCA_036768485.1. NCBI lineage: Eukaryota > Metazoa > Nematoda > Enoplea > Mermithida > Mermithidae > Mermis > Mermis nigrescens. The sequence continues at coordinate 436,779 of JAVLUZ010000690.1, forward strand.
GGAAAATGGCAAATTTTCTGAAGAAATTGAAGCGAAATGAAGGCCAAAAACGGAGCGAAATTGAAAATTTTCTCCAAAAGTGCTCGAAATATGACCAGAAACTGCGAAATGACGTCGTTTCAACGATATTTTAGCATTTATATTAGCTTCCGAGGTCAGTTTGGCTCCAAAAAAGCATTCTTTATCTCGCTAACTATTTTGGGCCAATGGGGAGGGCGGCCGCCCCCCGATCCCCTCATGTCCGCCCCTGATCATTTATATCTATCTTTTTTTCCAATGGGGAGCGAAGCGATCCATTTGCGAAAAAAGATCGATCCAGCAAAAGGCAGGCACGTATCTCTAGGGGATCCCTCCCCCGAAAAAAAAATCAGAAAAATCGGAAAAAACAGGGCTTTTTAAACGTCATTTTGTGCTATTTTTTGCCTTTTTGGGCTTAGTTCTCCCAAAAATCGGTGTGGGTACCCTCAAAATAGGACGGCCAGCTAGCGTGCCTCCGGCAAAAGGGGCAGCGAAGCACCCCTTTTGCGAGTATTCTCTTAAAAGATAAACTTTCGTATTATGCGCGTGGAAAACATGAATTTTATTTGATCATAGACTCATTTTTTGCGTATTGTCTTAGCAACACCAATGGCCCAACCGACAGCAACTCCTATATCTCCCGTTACCGTAGTAATTGAGGGTGAAAAATGTAAGTTCTGGTGAAACTGAGGAAGCCGGAAATCAAACTATGCAAACGTCAAGTCCGAGTCAAGGCAAGAGTGAAGGCTCCAGTGACCAAAGCGAATTGAGCAACCAGGAAGAAAGCAGGTCCGACTATGCAATCTTAACCACTATTGCATTATCTATTGTACGAGATTTCCGGGAGCCAGACCCAAAATATTTTCCTAAAGTGCCTAATTCGGGCTTAAAACGATATTTGTGCATCAAAACAGTATTTTTATGTTTCTGAGGATGCTCATTATTTATTGAATATAGAAACAGAAATGATCTAAAAAATCGTAATAAATCGAACAATATGTAAAAAATAACCATTTGGTGCGAATCGTAGGAAACTCGATACTTTTAAATCAAAAATTTACTAAAAGCTCGTAAAAATGCGCATTTTATTGCAAACTTTTACATGACGGTATTTTGATAGAAGGATCTCTTTGAATAATGTCTATTTAGTCGGAAATGATCACATAAGTTTAAGAGATAGCATAAAGGATAGTCTTATTTACTCACATTTGTTTAGTCGACAGGTAATATCCTTGTTAGAAATTACGAATAGTTTTTGGAACGTTTAATATCGTAAGATTCAATCTGATTTATTCTTAGAGAGAGTACAATCGATTTCGAAATATCTCTTATCATCCAAAAACAGGCATTGGCGGATCTAGGGTTTTCCTAAGGGAGGCGATACCTTAACTTTTTCAAAAACAGTCAAAATAGGTCCGAAAATTCGCCCTTCGTGTGCGAAATAGCGTTTTTATACATTTTACGTTGTCTGCCTTTATTTGAGATCGCCTTTGACGTAAAATTTATTCATAAAATTTTAAAATTTTAGACAGGTTTAGGCGAGAAAAAAATCATTAAATTTTCTTTGACTTTAGCGAAAATCGGTCGCTAAGCGCTGGAAAACTTGTGAAATTTAGGCGGAGGACGTTTAGAAGCTGGAATTGTTTCCCGATTTTCTGTATATGCAGTATTAGCGCGGAGCAGCTAAAATTTTTTAGAATCATGCTTGAAAACAGAGGAAAACTATGCCGAAATAGCTATGTCTGCTGTTGAAATCGTTTATTATCTATCCTTTTAGTAGAAATATTGCTTCCAGGCTGCCAAGAAAGTAAATAAATCTCATTAAAAAGTATTATTCGAGAAATTATGATCACTGACAGCCAAAGATTATTGCAAATTACACATCAATTCTTTGTCTCGCCAAGTATTTTGTGCCTAATAGGGGCGGCCGCCGCCTCTTCTTCCCCTTAAATCCGCCCCTGTTTACGGGCGATTTTGATTGACTGGCGCAAAATGTAGCAAACGTTTGAAATTCGGGTTTATCGATGGCGGAAATATTTTTTCCTACAAAGCATCGCCTTTCTACCGCTTCTTTAAATTGAATGATAAATAAAACTGAAGTCAAAGATAAATAGCGTTGCTTTGCGTATCCAATTTTTGTACTAAAGTGAGCAATTTAAATCCAGTAAAAAACATGCTAGATTTGCTCTCAAACTCGACAGAAATGAAATATATTTTGTTTAACGATGAACTCGTGTACACAAATCCGGACCTCTATTCATCTTAAATGACTTTCTATACGACTTTCGTGACATTGATGCTTGGCATTAGGATACGATTTATCATTTATTTTTCGCGATTTTTTTCTGCAGAAACTTCTGTTCTGTTATGAAGATAATTAGCAAACGAACAGCGTGAAAACAATTAACTGGTTATTTATTGTTTTTTTTAATTCTGTGTTGACTTTTTTATTTATGTGCGCAATAGTTATATGTAAAACCTATTAGGGATGCAGCGGGTGCACATTTTTGGAATAGCGGGTGCGGGTGCGGGTGCGGGTACCAAAATTTTGCTTTAGCGGGTGCGGGTGCGGGTGCGGGTGTCGCACCTTAAAATATGCTTGGTGCGGGTGGCGGGTGGCGGGTTTAGCAGTGAGATATAGCATAATATAAATAGGGCTAAAAATGCTCCATTTTTTGTCCGCTTAATGCAGTTATTTACTGTGTGCAAAATTCATATTAATCTTCAAGCGCCTTTCTCTTTTGTAGATTGCTCTTTTCTTTGCAGACCTACTCTCTCAATGAATTAAATTTGCCAAACTAAAGATAAGTAAATTGTCAATGATTGAACCATTGACCAATACGAGTAATATATTTGCACTTTGCAGGAGAATACAATGTTTAGACACTTGTTGTTGTCATTCTCTTCTTAAAAAGGGTCTACGACGTTTTCGCGCCAGCAACTTGAAAAATATTCTAAGTACATTAATTTTGAAGCAACTTTTAAGTAAATTATATATTCAGAATCGACGAGGTATTCATTTGTGTACGACTGAAAAACTGTAGAAAATCCAGTGTATTTTTACGTGCGTTTAATTATCTCATTAAAGTCAAAGATATTTTAAAAGTAATTTGAAAATCCATCACGTAGAGAATTGAATGAGCTTTCAGAATCTGTATTATACTTTAATCATAAATTAAATGTAAATAATTAATAATATTACAACGAGTATGGCGCCAAAACGGCAGTGCCAAAAAAACGTCCTACTTCGTCTTAAAAAAGCAACGTACAATACATTGCTGCATAATATCTCTACGCTCGCTAGAGTGGTTGAACTGATGCATGTAAAGACTGGCACCTAGACCCTTCTCTTATAAAAGCATAATTCGCATAATTGGAATCAACCATAAGAGAGCTTGAACATGTATCTGCAGTCCAGAGGGTGCCTAAAAAATATTGACTCATTACAAGTAGATGTTCCGCTTTTCCAATTTGTACTGGTACGTTAGAATACACTGTTATACATTTTGGTTTTTTCATTAACGTGCCACTGCCACAGAATCGTTTTTGTCTTTTCGTAAATTCTAATTATTATTATCCGCCACCCGCTGTTTTATCATAATATTTTTAGCGGGTGCGGGTGCGTGCGGGTAGAAAAATTCCCCGGAATAGCGGGTGCGGGTGCGGGTGCGGGTACCAAAAAAAGAAGCGGGTAATAGCGGGTGCGGGTGCGTGGTGCGGGTACCAAAAAAAGAAGCGGGTAATAGCGGGTGCGGGTGCGGGTGCGGGTATCCGCTGCATCCCTAGTACCTATACTTCATTTAAATGACACTGAGATTTTTAATTTTCTAAATAGATTTTCTAGTGTTTTGCATAATGCATTGAATTGCAGCAGCACTACAGAGTTCCGAATCGGAAAGTAAATCATTCGATACATCGTCTTTCACAAACGTGACGTCTGGTCAGGAGACTAAGGCGGGTGAAGATTTCAACATGGTTTCTGAATCAGGAGAAGCAATGGGCAGCATCGAGGTCCAGCAGACCAAGACTTCTGAAGGAAAGACCGACTATACGTTTAAATCGTCAACCAAAAAAGTCACATCCGAAAAACAAGTATTAAAAACAAATTTGGAACTTTTGCATTTGGACAATCGATGATCATTTCTTTGGTCTGTTCCACACTAGTTTTGGCATAAATTTTAAAAACTTTATCCGACAATAAGCTGCCAGATTGTGATAATAGGATTGATCTGACTTGAAGTACAATTTTCGTAATCTGTCTGTCGGCAATGTCGATATGAATTCTTGAAATTTCAGCCTAAAGTTATGTGAAACAGATTGTAGATGGAAAAACATTTATTTTTATTACTTCTAATTAAAAATTTTGAATAAATATAGAGTTCAAAAATTAAGGAGACTCTCATCTCAAATTAAAAATTAAAAATGCACAACTCTTAATCGAAGAATAAAAATTCGAAAAAGCAAATAGTGACTGAAAAAATTTAGATTTCGAAGAGCCAAAACCTTAGGTCGGGAGCACAGATGTACAGCATGGCTGGTCTGTAGCACATGTGGGCGTGCTTGGATGGGGGGTTGAGGGGTATGCAGCTCCCCCAAAGGCCTAATACCCCTAGAAATCAAAATACTTCCTCCCCCAGGAAAAATGATGTTTTTTCGCCATACCACCATTTTTAAGATTATTTTTTGACCTTTAAAAAATTGCACTCCCTCCTAGAATTTCGGTGCTGCCCACCTATGGTCTGTAAGGTTAGCCGGTCTAGAGATCAATGAAAGAATTTTTTTGAGCCGTGGCTTAGAAATATAATATAAATAGTGCTCATATAGTGCAAATATTAATCCACAGTTTCTGATCAATTCCAAGTGATTTGGCAAAATAGAGTTTACCTAACAGAAGTCGACTCGAGTAATGTCGCATAGTTGTAGTCTCAGAACGATAAGGCTTTTAAAATTAAATAAAAAAAGAATCCCAAAATAGCTAAAGTTGCGTGAACAGAAGAATCTTAGTGATTTCTCTTCAGTCTCTTAAGAAAAGTAAAATGTTAAACAATGGAAGAAATATAGGAAAAAAATATACACTTTTATGCATGGCTTCAAAGTCCGAAAATTCAGGACTTCTAACAAGCTTTTTTATCGATATTCTCGACTCGTCCTTTTTTTATTCATTAACTTTTCATTTCTAGTATTTTTTCAGAAATTGATATTTCAGCCCTTCGTTCATTTTAATTCTTTACTTATTTTTCAGAGCCAGTCACGTAGCTGGCCGTCCTATTTTGGGGGGACCAACACAAATTTTTCGGAAGACTAAGCCCAAAAAGGCCAAAGATATAACAAAATAACGTTTAAATAGTCCGATTTTTCCGATTTTTCTGAATTACGGGGGGTCCGAGACTTCCATTCCACCCCCAGAGATACGTGCTCATTTTAAGCGGATCTTATTTTTCAGACTGCCTTCAAAAAGCGAACGACGAAATTTTTCAAGTGGTCCGAATCAAGTTCTGATAATAGTTGTCAAGATGAAGAAAGTCTGATCGGCATTTTGAGTAAGTTCCTGGGCGGTGACAGGTATTTCGCCTACGTCTGTGCCGAGGGCTCCAACGAAGAAACTGAATCTGGATCAGAAACCACCGAAACTACCACCGTGTCTAGCAGTGGCAGTCAAAATAGCGAAAGCAGCGACAACTCGAGCTCCAGCTCCAGCCCGAGTAGTAAAAGCGAAAGTCCACAAAGTGAAAGTTCTATGAGTTCGAGCTCCAGTTCTTCGTCGAAAGTGCTGAAGAGTGTTACGATGACAAAAAAGTTAGTTGATTTTGTTTTGATATCTTTTTTGTTACTTTTTCTTTTATAAAGACGGATCCGCCTTCCATTTTTCTAAGCAGGGCTTTAATACGATGCATTGCCATTTCTTTAACAAACTTTTTCACAGATAGATTAGTTATTCAAGATGTTAACTTTTGCTGATTAAGCGTTTTTGTTCGTTAATGTGATAACTGATCGTGCAACTGAAAGAACTATAATTATGATACAAAATGTATTTTTGTTTCACGGAAACAGAGATGAAAATTATTTCATGAGTACTGAGGTAGAGTGCAGTATCTGTTTTATAAAAACACCTGGCTTGTGCTTGATTGCAAAATCGCTTTTTACAACGCAGTACATTGTTCTAATGATTTATCAATTTTTTAATATTTGATGTTTAGGCTAAAAATTACAATTAGAATTTGTCTCAAGCGTTTACTTGCAAAAATCGGTCTTCTGCATAAATTATTTACTAGATACCAAAAATGCGCTAATGGAACAAAAAAGCGAATATGCATGGAATTACGCATTATTAAGGACACTAAAGGGAGGACTAGGGAAAATTTACCTATGTATGCCTGCAGTGGCGGATCTAGGATTTTCCTAACTTTTCCAAATACGTTCGAAAATAGGTCCAAAAATCTGCCCTTAACGCACGAAATAGCGTTTTTTCGGTGTTCTATATTGTATACTTTCACATAAAATTACTTTTGACACAATATTTTCTCTAAAAATTTTAATATTTCAGACAATTTTGTGCGAAAAAATCATATATTTCTTTGACTTTAATAAAAATCTGATGCAAAGCGCCGGAAAATTTGTAGAATTAAGGCGGATAGAAGGCAAAAATCACTAAGAATCGCCGTAAAACGGCGGGCGAAGCGCCGAAAAATTTGACATTTTTCCTTTTGAAATGCAATTTCTGCCATTTTAAAGATATTTAGAACACACAATTACTCATTTCGGTGCGAAGCGCCGAAATTTTTTTGAATTTTATACCTTTTTTTGCAATTTTTATCTTCCCAAAAATCTTTGTGCTTGTATAAAGACGGTTGGTCCCGGAAAGTACTTGTACATCAGGAAATATCTTTGCCGAATACAAAAAACCCGTGTCTAGAAGCATGACATACTGCTTGATTTCCTGTATTTATAGCCTTCGATGCGAAGCATCGAAATTTTTAATTGAAAATGGAAGAAAACTATGCAAAAATAGCTGTTTCTGCTGTTAAAATTGTTTTGAAACCTATGTGAACAGACAATGGCTTTCAGGTCTCCAAGAAAGTAAATATATGTCGTTAATTTGAGAAGTTATGGTCACTGACGGCCAAAAATCATCGCAAATTGCATATCCATTACTTAGTATGCATTGTTGCGCTATCATGATATGCATTGCTATGGGGCAGCGATCAACACGATGTTGTGCTTGTCAAAATTTATTTATGAAACAATTGACGATCAACTATAGTCCGTTTCATTTAAGTTTGAGGTTACTGAAAAAAATTTAAAGTACCTACAAGAAAGGTTTAAACTAACAGTATAGTTGTTTTATTCTACAGTATATCGAGTTATGGTGAGATGCTTGCTATTGCCAAACCGCATCACTGCATCAGAACTATATATTGAAAGATAAATTTTATAATGATAAGAAGTTAAATCGGTTATTAAAACAAATCACATCCTCCTCACAATCTCTTTTTCTGAGCCTATGATTAATGTTTTGAGAATACGAGCTTTTTTCAAAGGTCGCTTTATATACTTCGATTTTTTGCGTTTGTAGCGGGAGTCTAATTTTAGTACAGTCTTACAACTTTCACAGGCACCTATAGGTATCTTTTCCTGGTCCCCTCCTCTTGCGTCCTTAATGATGCCAATTCCAAGTAAATTCGTCCTTTTTGTTCTATCAGAGCATTTTTTGATTGCTCAACACATTTGCATACCTAAGAGATTTCAGCAGGAATCCACAAACACACCAGACGGAAAGACAAAACAAGCCGCTCCCGCTCCAATGACATGGGATCCACTATACTATATCATTAAAAATCTATTATAAAGCGCCCAATAATGAGAAAAATAACGACTTTGCGCTCGTTGACCGGTGAGTAAGTACGAAGAGCGAGGTACAATCATGTTTGCACAACACGGCCGATCTGGGGGTCAGCCGGTCAGGGGTCAAAAATTGAGCTCTTGTGTGCTAAAATGACCTCAAAAACTGGTATAATCATTAAAATAGCGTTAAAACTACTTTATTACATAGTTTCTGGCCAATTTCATGCATTATTGACGGAAATTTTAAATTTTCATTTGTTTTTGCCCTTTATTTTGCCTCATTTTCCAAAAAAATTTTCCATTTTTAATTCTGTGGGTCTAGGCTCCCACAAATTCAGCTACAAGCGCATGTCTGTGTACAATGCGACTTGAAAACGACCAGCAATCAATAATTTGCAAACGCGCGCACTAAATGAACTAAAGACGCAGTTTAAATTTGCATAGGATAGGCACTAGGCGCGAAACCATGAAATTATGTATTTAGAAAAGATCATCAACGTAAATGTGAACCTAGTCTGTTCCAAAATTCCTGCAACTTTTTAAAGTAAAGTGATTCAAAAGCACTAAAAATTCAGCCAATCGGCTTAAGGCCTTTCATCCGGTTAACTATCTTCTATTGCATGTCATTTGGCTCTTAAGGCTTGTGCTTTGGCACTCTGGCTCAGTTTTGCTCTTAAGAGCTGTGAGAGCGTAATTGGCTGCTTCGCGCTGGAAAAATACCTAAGCACATAAGTGGGCGGAAATAAAGCTCTGGAGGGGCAGGTGCAAGATTTTTTTAAAGGGCAAAAAATGGCCTTTAGAAATTGTAGGTATGCCAAAAAAACAAAATTTTTAAACGTTTCTTATCGAGCACTATCCATTAGCATCCAAAAAATTGCGAAAAAACGAAAAAAATTTCAAAAATTGAATTCTGTGGGGGGTATTTTTGGTTTTGTGGGTGCATAACCCCAAACCCCCTCCCCCTCACGCCCAGGTATGCCTAAGCAGCGCTAGGAGGGAACTCCGTATTTCGTGCTGTGAAGTGAGTGGTAATATCGCTAGACCACTTAGGGAAGCGGCGGTGAACTTGAGATGTTACGAATCAGCAGGCACGTAGCTCTGGGGGAATGGGGTAGGGGTCCGGACAGCCAAAATTCAGAAAAGACCGGAAAAATATGACTTTTCAAACGTTATTTTGTGCCATTTTTGGCCTTTTTGGACCCTGAACTTCCCAAAATTGGTGTTTTCCCCAAAATAGGACGACCAGCTACGTGCTTGCGAATCAGCTGATATGAGAGGCGGGCACTCTTTGCCGATTGGCTGAATTGTTATTACTTTTGAATCACTATACTGTAGAAAAACTCAAGAATTTTGAAATAGTCTATATTGACAAAGTATTAACGTTTGCGTGTTAAACACTATATTACTACCCTTATATACATTATAATAACAAGTTCATCTTTAAAAGCATGTTTTCATAGTACATTGTACAATACGCGTGCACAACATGCGCGTAATTCAAACTTCAGTTTAAGAAATTTCAACAATGAAGGGATATTCGAAAACTTTAAGGCCAGATTCGTGATTTTGACGTCAAGGAAAAAATTTTGCACTAGAAAAAAAGTTATTTTAAGTTTAAGCTTGTCATAGAACCAACGAGTGTAAGGTAGATTTTAGTCGGATTCTTAACTCTGATGCTACAATCAACATTTATGAGAAAGTTAACTCTCCACAGTGGTCTGAAAACAAATAAATGTTAGGTGTTAATGACTTTAGGCCACTGTTGAGTTTAAACACATGATCCAAACGATGTATGACGTTTGATCCCTTGTACATTTTTGGACATGAGATTATAACCAGACTCATAACCGAATAAGTTGATGGGAGGAAATAAGACAGAAGCATGTTTTACACCCTCGATTTTTGACTTCACACCCCCCCCAACTAAGTCAATACTCATGTGAATAAGTACTATTGGCTGTGACATGTACCCTTTGAAAGGTACTTTATTTTTATACTATTCGAATTATCTCGAGTTCTACGTGGAGAGATTTGCGAACAAAAATAGGGACAAAACGCATTTTTCCATCTTGCATAGATTGTAAACTTTAAAAATCTGGAACTAACTCCCCATTAAGTGAAAAGAAATTTGGTTCAGGTCAGTTGTAGTCTTTGCATTGTAGTACGTTTGTGTGTGAAAAACTTTTCTTTAGCATCTTACTGGAGATATTGACCAATAAAAAAAAGGAAAAAAAATGTGTTTTTTCACCCCATATCACACTCCTGATTTCGAAGTTTAGAACTCCGGAAGTAACTCAATATTAAGTTTTTTAAACGTAGTTCGCTTCAACGTGTAGCCCTTGGAAGTACTTTATTTGTATACTATAAAACTTGTCCCGACCTATAAGCTGGAAACTTGGCGGAAATATTTGAGACAAAAGCTTTTTTCACACCATCCTTTAGCTTGTAAACTTAAAACCTTTGGATCTTACTTCGTATAGAGTTTCAAAAAGTTTGCTTCCTAAAGCAGCCCTTTTCCTTGGACTCATAACTGGACTTGTTGGCAGACAAAATGAAGCCATGATAAGTCTTTCCGCCCTTAGGTTCTTCACACTTTTTTAGCTACTCCTCTGGGAGTAACCCATTTTTCAGAAAAAATAACATCGAGCTTACTCAATCATCTATATTTCAAAGAAATCAGATTTAAAATAATGGCTTGAACATAATGCAAAAGTGAGCTAGAAAAATCGTGTGCCTGACCGAAATTTCAAAAAACTCTTTGTTATGACGTTACAGTAAAACTTTACACTCTCATCACGGGCTGGCTATAGAGTTTAAACAACGAAAACTACATCCGGATTTTTTACTGTCGATCTTTTAAAAGGAACCGCACCTCCAAAGAATGTCCCATTGTTGCTATAGGGGGCCCCTCAATGTTAGGCGATTGTCTACTAACAGAAGAGCGCGCACCAAAGTAACGCCTATATCTCGACCTAATCCGGAGCGATACTGACCTAAGCGGGAGTACTACCCTCCCCATAAATCTAGACCTAAGCATAGCTAATTAAAGAAATTCAGAAAAATCGATGTTGTGGCTATACTTTGTACAGACGCGCTCTTCTGTCGATAGTCTCTTTTCAATGTTAGGGGCAGGCACGTAGCTGACTCTCCTATTTTTGGGGGACCAACACGAATTTTTGGGGGTCTAAGCCAAACATAACACAAAATAACGTGTAAAAAGTCCTATTTTTTACGTTTTTTTCTGAATTTGGGGGGTCCGCCCCCCATTCCCCCACAGCTACGTGCCTGGTTAGGCCACCCAATTACTCGTATGTACGGGTACGCGCTAAGGTGCTATAGATGTGCTAGGGCCGCCTTTTTAGCCGAAATCAGGGCCTAGCTGAGGCCAGTGCAATTCATTATACACTATACTCACTACGGTAGGCATATTATGCCAGCCCCGTATCCATGATTCGGCCAAGGGGGTGGGGGTAGACCCAACGTAAATTAGTATATATCTTGGAAAATAGCTGGAATAGCTCACAAAAACCGCATTTTTCGACTTTTTCGACATGCTCTGTTCATTAAGGTAATAAAATTCGACCCTCCCGCACTCCCTTAATACGACCCTATATCATGCATCCGTATTGTACCTGTACACACTTAGCATCTCAGTAACATTGTTGTGGGCAGTTTCACATCGGTTTAACGAATTGAAGATTTGAAAATAAACAGGTATCAAAGAAATGGACAAAATGAAGAATATAATAAATAATGAATCATAGGCTGCGCGTTAGCGCGTACCTATATCACATATATTTGGACCCCCGTAAAAAGCGACTACCCTCCCCTACAGCTATTAGGGGACAGTTATGTATTATGTGGCTTCTTAAAAGACAGATAACAAAAAAATTCGATGTGGCCACTTTTATTTTTTACACTTTTACCCATTGTGTAAACAGCGTGTAAAGTTTTACTGTAACGCTATAACATATACTTTTTAAATTTTGGTTGGTCACACGACTTTTCTAATTCAGTTTTGCATTCTGCTCAGTCTGCTTTCCTAAAGTGTAAACATTTGACTAAGCTCAAAACCATTTTTTTAATTTTTTTAAAGTGACTTATTTTTAGAGTGTAAAGAGTGCAAAGAATCTGAGGGTGAAAAACACATTTAGACCTATTTCTTGTCTGCCAACAACTCCAGTTAAGAGTCATAAAAAATTCTTTCCAAACAGAAATGTGCTACGACTCAAGGGCTACTTTCGACTTACCACTAAAGTCTTTTACACTCAATTTAGAGTTAAACCTAGAGTTTTACATTTTACACTCTAGCTGATGGTGTAAAAAAGCAGGTTTTATCCAAGGTTTCTCCGCCAATTTCTCCAGTTATAAGTTAGGATAAATTAAATAAAGTTAAAAATGAAGGAACTTTTCTGGGCTACGCGTCGCAGCAAACCGCCTTTTTAAAACTAAATATTAAGTTACTAATGGAGGTGTAAAGTTTGAAATCAGGGGTGTATCATTGTTAACGCGTACCTATAATCTACTTGGATACACCTAACAATTGTGCACCTCTACAACTTTAACGGGACACATTTGGGAGGTGCGGTTCTTTAAGAGAAAGATAATAAAAAAATCGTCGTCTGTGGTTCTTGTTCTGTACACTCAACATAGACTCTGTAAAGAACGTGTAAAGTTCTGGCGTAACGTTATAACATATAGCAATTTTATTCACTTTTTTTCCGAGGCTTGCACACAACTCAGTATAAATGACTCACACAGTTTAATCACTTAGATTTGTTGAGGAAGGAATTCTCCTGATAGCACTTTTTTGTTTTTTTGAATTTCGTATTAGTTCTAAAGTTTTCGACTTGTTCGTGTCTGCCAACAACTTCGCTTATGAGTCCCAAGGAATTTTTTCTGATTGAAAGGTACTATGGCTTGAAGGCTACTTTTTGCTCACCAGCAAACTTTTGTTCACTCAATAATACGGAGTTAGATCTAGGGGTTCAAACTTTACACTCTAGTGAATGGTGTAAAAAACAGGTTTTGTCTAAGATTTTCCCGCCAACTTTTCCAGTTATAAGTAAAGATAAATTGAATAAGATAAAAATACAGTACAATCCAATAGCTACACGTCGCACCAAACCGTGTTTAAAAACCTCTATATTCAGTTACTTAAGGAGATGTAAAGTTATAAATCAAGAGTGTAGCATAGAGCAGAAAACACGTTTTTTTCCTCTTTTTGATTAGTCAATATCTCAAATATTTTACGGAACAAATGAGGGGAATAATACAATGTGGTAGATGATGAAAAAAAGTTTTTGTACCTTCTTTTGTCCGTCGTTTTCTCCGTCTAGAAGTCGTGATAAGTCGAATAGATTAAAAATGAAGTTCTTTCTAAGGGGTACACTCCACATCAAATTGCGTTCATTTAAATCAATATTCAGCTTTTTCGGGAGGGTTAAACTCAAAAATTGGGGGTGTTAAACGTGTCTCTGTCTTGTTTTATCCGCCAACTTCTGCAGTTATGAGTCCGGACATGATCTCAAGTGTAAAAATGTACCTGCAATCAAGCGTGATATGCCATTAGAGTGCGCTCGATTACACTCAATAATGGTTTAAAGTGGTTTACATATAATATTTACTTGTCCTCAGACAATTATAGAGAATTGATTTTTCCATAAATATTGATGTAATATCAGAGTAATATTGGAATTACAAATCCGACTACATTCTTCTTTACACTCGGTGGTTATATAAACTTTACACTGCAAATTAACTTTAGTTATAGAGCCCTGCGGGAGCCTAATTTTTTAAAAAAATGTTCTATGTAATATCAGAATTATGAATCTAATTTTTTGTTTGCCTTACACCCGGTAGTTGTGCTAAGTTTGCACTATTCATTTACTGTTAATGTTTAAAGGATACACTACAAATTTATTTTACTTGAAGAGCGTTGCATAAAGTGAATTTTCTTCAAAAAATATTCCGTAAGGTCAGGATTACGAATTTGACTCTTTAAATGTGGTATTTGTGTGAAGTTTACACTGAAAATTATCTTTAGTTTCGTAGCGTTGCAGAAGCTTAATTTTTTAAAAATGTTCCATGTTAAATTAGAATTACGAATCTGAGTGTAAGTATGCTTCACACCTAGTAGTTTCATAAACTTTATGCTGAAAACATTAGATTTGTTTGAACAAGGTAGAGTTGTCTGCTTTAAAAAAAGATAATGCTAATATTCAGAACAATATTGTTTTCCGGGTCTTGGGCTGCTGTCATTATTGTGGCATGTGATCGTATGCACTTACTGATTGATTTATTCAAAACATGCTTAATATCAAGAAAAATGCTCTCATGGAACAAAAAATACGAATATGCTTGGGATTACGAATTATTAAGATGTGTAAGGAGGGAAATAGGGAAGAGCTCCTATGTAAATGCCTAAAGTTGTAAAAACTAATAAAAATCAGACTTTCTCTAAGTAACGCGAAAAACGCGAAAAATAGTATGTACTGCTGCCTCTGAAAAAATGTAACCTTCTTTAAATAATTCTCAATGCTTCACATAAGATTGTAAAAAATAATCTAAAATGTATACTTTTTGCAAAGTGCTTGCAAGTTGCAACGCTGACCAGCTTCGTATTGCCAGTGATAGAAAACTAATTGCAATTGTTTCAAAGGTGTTTTGTTTTGTTATCATGAGCATTATAGCAAGCGAACCTGACGTCGATTTGTGCACACAATCGTTGCGGGCGTGCAAGTGTACCTACATGTAGTCTGCTTCACGTAAGCTTACGCGTTTTCTACAGCTTTAAACCAACAATTTCTTTGATTGCCTTGAATGCATCGGTGCTTGCTATTTCATTCACTTGGCTGGCAAAGTTTATTTCAAACTGCAGGCCGCAGAACATAACTACTTCGATTATTTGCGTTGCTTTGATTTTTAGCAGATTTCGCGACTTTAGGCGTATACATAGGTAGATTTTCCTAGTCCCCTCCTTTTACGTCCTTAATAATCCGTAATCCCAATATGTTCGTCTTTTTTTGTTCCATCAGAACATTTTTTCTTGCTAGTATAACAATATCATAGGTAGCGCGTTAGCGCGTACCTATAATATACTTGGGTACCCCCAACACCTGGGCACCCCCCTACAGCTATAACGAGACACTTCTGGAAGGTGCGGTTTTTTTTAAAAGAAAGATAATAAAAAAATTCGCTGCCCGTGTTTTTTTGTTTTTCTTGAAACTCAAAATTGACTGTGTAAAGAAGGTGTAAAGTTTTTGTGTAACGTTATAACATAGGACAAATTTTGGGACCTTTTTACTGCGGCATGTGGACAACTGAGTATTGATGACTCGAAGGATTGAACAGAATAGGATAATAGAGGGATGAATTCTACAGATGACACTTTTTTGTTTTTTGAAATTCGCATTATTTATCGAACGGCAGTGTAAAGAGTGCGAAAATCTGGGAGTGAAAAAGCACTTTTTGGTCGAGTTTTCAACCTTCCTATGTCCGATACTAACTCCGGTTATGAGGTTTTTAAAATGTTTTCTGACAGAAATGTAGAGCGGATCAAGGGCTACATTCTGCATATAAGCAAAGTCTTCTATGCTCTATGGTGAGTTAGATCCTGGGGTTTAAAGTTTACACTCTAGTGGATGGTGTAAAAAAACGGATTTTAACTAAGATTTCTCTGCCAAATTTTTCCGCTTATGAGTTAGTGCAAATCGAAGACAGCATTAATAAAGTGCCTTACAGGGGCTAAACATCGCAGCAAACCGCATTTAAAAAAACGCAATATTGAGTTATTTATGGGGGTGTAAAGTTCGAAATCAGAGGTAAAAAATGGGCTAAAAAACACGTTTTTCCGAAGTTTGATTGATAAATCATGCCAAATAATTTTTGCAACAGAATTTTGGCACACAGGAATGTACTACGATTTAAAAGCTACAAATTGTACCAAACCGAATTTCTTTAAACTCAATGGGGAGTTCGGTACGGAATTTTAAAGTTTACAGTGTTCTAAATGATGGAAAATACGTTTTTGTTGCGTTTTTTGTTCGCCACTTTCTCCGTCCAGAAGTCGGGATAAGTCTAATAGAATAAAAATAAAGTGCTTTATATCGGGTGCATGTCAAAGCAAATTGTCTATACATTAATATTTAGCGAGTGTAAAGTCAAAAATTTGGAGTCTAAAATGCGTTTCTGTCTTGTTTTTTCTGCCTGCTTCTCCGGATACGGGTCAGGGACACGTTTATCAAGTCTAGAAATGGACCAGGAACCAAATTTGATATGCCAGTCTGGCACATATGTTTACACTCTACGGTGTTGTAAAGTAGTTTACACCAATTGTTAGTTTGCCCATAGAACATTATGTAGACTTAATTTTTTCATGAATATTAATCGTAATATCGGAACAATATCAAAATTACGAATCTGACTAAAATCTTCTTTACACTAGGTGTTTACATGAAGTTTACACTACATATGTATTTATCTTCGTTTTTGAGCATTCCAGAAACCTAATTTTTTCCTGGAGTCTAGAAGTTTTCAAAGGATCATATGTGAGACGTCACGTAGGTGCGTTTGTTTACATCCAACAGTGATGTAAAGTAGTTTACACTCATTGTTTATATGTCCTCAGACCATTGTAGAGACATAATTTTTTCATGAATGTTGATCATAATATCCGAGTAATTTTTTACACTGCATGTTAGCCTTTGTTCTAGAGCATTGCAAAATCCGAAATTTTTTCCTGAGATATAAAGAATTTACAGGGAATGAAATATATACGTCAGTTGGGCGCGCTTGCTTACACTCAGCAGTATTGCAAAGTGGTTTAAACCTAATGTTTATTGTCTTTAAAACATTATGGAGACTCATTTTTAAATAAATGTTGAAAGTAATATGGGAGCAATATCAAAATTACGAATCCGACTAAAATATTCTTTACGCTATGTGTTTGTGTAAAGTTTACATTACGTGTTAACCTTAATTCGATAGACTTGCAGAGACTTTGTAACTGAAGTCAAGAAATTTTCAAGGATTCATATGTGAGACATCAATTAAGTGAGTTTGTTTACCCTCAAAAGTAATCTAAAGTGATTTAAAAATTATGTTCAAGTGTCCTTAGATCATTGAAGAGATGTAATTTTGTCTTAAATGGGTTGCATTAAAGTTAAATCCTTCTTAGCCGTGTTTATAATATGTTTCACAAAATCTTGCACATGGAGAGCTATCGTTTAATTGATGTAAATTGCCTGCAAAGTGGTTTAAAATGAACCAGCAATCACACTACTGTGCACAGAAGTCGACAAAGATATGCAGCTTTATTGTAATCATGTACATTAATAAGCCGTAAACTGTTAGTATTCTCTACACTAGTAGTTGTGTAAAGTTTGCACTATTCATTTGTTGTTACATATGTAGTCTATACTACAAATTTATTTTACTACCAAATCGAAGCGTTAGTGTTCCTTACATTTGATATTTGCGTGAAGTTTTGAATTTTTGCCGAAAAACTTTGCCTTCTAATTTACCAACATCCCGCCTTTTCCATTTTCTTAAAGTTTAAAATCTTTTATAAGTCTCTTAATAATTTAATAGTAGGTTTTAACTTTAAGTTTCTCTTGGTTTACAACTCTCGCTTAGCAAGCTCATTTTTCAAAACTTTTTCATAGTGATCAGATTAGTCGCGTTTAGTTTGGAATTGGTGGACGGTCGTTATTTTATTACTCGGCCTAAATAAACCAAGTGACTATCTTTTGATTATTTTCTTCATCGCAAATTCAAACACTCCAATTTTCAATTTGAAAATTGACCCAATTTTCAATTTGAAAATTGATCCAATTTTCAATTTGAAAATTGAAAATTAGGTGTTTTCAATTTCAAAAGTCACAACACATTGTGCTTGTGTATTGATTGAGTGAGGATTTGCAATGTGAATTCGTTGGTTAAATTTTTGTGCTTGATTATAAGTGAACTGCATATTAAGAAGAAATAACTTAATGGAGTTTTAATTTGAAAATGGATGGTGTCAATAAGGTTGTCTTGTTTAAAAAGGATAATGCTGATGTTAAGAACAATATTGTTTTCCGCGTTCCTGGACTGTTGTCATTATTGTGGCATATTACTGATTGTGTTTTACTGACTGATGTACTGAAATCACGCTAATTAAAAGTAGTGTACTAGCAAAGAAAAATGCTCCGATGGAACAAAAAAGATGAATATACTTGTAATTGTGGATTATTATGGATGTAAAAGGAGGGGACTAGGAAAAATCTACCTAAAGTCGGAAAATCTGCTAAAAATCACACTTTCTCTAAGCAACGCAAAAAATCGATGTATATTCTGCGGCCTTCTAAAAAAGTGTCTTTTTTAAATAATGTTCGAAGTTTCAGATAAGAGTGTATAAAATGTAATCTATCAAGGTTACTTTTTTAAAGTGCTGGCACCTGATTGATAGAAAACTAAGAGGTATTGTATTTAAAGTTCTTTTATTTTGTTATGAGCATTATAGCAAGCAAAGCAGGAGCCGATTGATTAGTGCATACAATCGTTTCGGGCATGCTAGTGTATCTACATTTAGTCTGTTTCAAGTCAACTTACGCGTTTCCTACTGTTTTAAACCAACCATGTCTTCTAATTGTCTTCGATGTTTGCATATTTCATTCAATTGGCTTGGAAGACTGTTAGTTTACTTAATATCATTTCCCATAGCTACTGCATAGCTAACGTGCTGCTGTTTCAATCATTGTTATGGTTGAATATTTATTTTAATCAGTTGGCCGCAGAATATACATCGATTTTTTGCGTTGCTTAGAGAAAGTGTGATTTTTAGCAGATTTTCCGACTTTAGGTAGATTTTTCCTAGTCCCCTCCATTTACATCCATAATAATCCACAATTCCAAGTATATTCATCTTTTTTTGTTCCATCGGAGCATTTTTCTTTGTCTATAAAATACTTCTCTTTACAACATAATCGGAAAATTATAGAGGCGTAAAAATGTTTATACTGATCAGAAATCACTTGCCTATAGCAGGGAACGCGCTTTAACAATATTTAAATAATATGAAGGGTGTACATGAAATTAAACAACATATAACATCACTGAATCTTACCTGAATTAGAGAGTGACCCTTCTATTTGGCGCGAAACGCCAATATAAATGACAAGTCACCAAACGACTATTTGGATGGTAAGATAGCTTGCCATACCCTAGCGTGTATGAACGATAATCGATTGATAAAACATTTGTACAAATGCTGGAGCGAGTCCTCAGTATTTTAATGTTTTTATGTAAAAATTATTCGGTCAAACGGGCTTATTTTCGTGATCAAAATCGTTAATTAAGCTAAATGTTGAAAAATTTATCAAATTCTCCCAATGTTTACTTGATTCTTACCTGCAACGAAACACAATCGTAGTTTAAGCTTAATTTTAACGAATTTAGCTTAGTTTTTAAAATAAATAAACATTACTTTGCAAAATTTGATTAAGAAGATTGAATTTTATCTTGCTTTTATCAATTTTTCGTTTTTTACAAGCCTTGTTTTTACAGGTGCCGGGGCCTGGCTCCCTCTGCGCACTGCCTATAATTTATGGGTTTGTTTATGTATCTCGAATATGCAATTATTCCCACTTTAATTATATCCTAAGCTGAATTTCAGCACAAAGTTGATACGTATTTATCATAGTTTTTGATGGAAAATCTAAAATTTAAAGGAAACGATTGAAAATTTTAGACTTTAGGCGACTATAAAAATTGCAACGAAATCATAATCCAGTCGAGGTTCGCAATCCTTTGTATATAAATCATCAAAGTGACAACAGTCAAAATCATAGGTAGTGCGATAGCGCTACCTATAATAATACTTGGCCATCCTTTTTCTTATATGTTCATCACAGCGAGTGCGAAATTTGTTTCCCCCTCACAGCAACAACCGCACACATCTGGGAGGTGCGTTTTTTTAATTGATGGATAATTAAAAAATTCGATGCCCGTCTTTTTTTCTTTACACTCAATACCGAGTTAGCAATGAGTGTGTAAAATGTAAACCGAAAAATCAAATAATTAGCGGAAGGCCAATTTTTCTTTAAATGTTGCCCCTAAGTTGTAGATTACGAATTTGAACTTAAAATTTCTTTACACACAATAGTTGTTACACAAAAGTGCAAAGTATACGTGTTTTTTACTTCTTTGCGTGTCTTTCAGCTTATCTAACTCAATTTTGGTTTCTGTTCAGTCCAATTAGTTTTTTAATGTAGAGGGTTGTATCTCAAAACTGAATTATTTCTCTTTTAACTAAATATTTCTTTGATCTGTGATCGTTTTAGTGTAAAGGGTTCGAGACGAAATCGAAATTTCTCCCGCTACTCCGCTAAGTAGGCGGAACATGCTAATTATGGTTAGAATGTGCCCTGACCATAGCGTTACAGATCCTAGTTTGTTTTGTTCCTATACATCCAATAATGCGGTATTGGCACAAGTGTAAAGTTTACACCGAGAAGCAATTTTTCGCTCAGAGAATTGGGTATCAAACAATTTGTGGAGGGCTAATTTTTTAAAAATGTTGCCCTTGAGTTGTAGATTACGAATCTGACCTTAAAATTTCTTTACACTCAATGTTGCGGCACAAAAATGTAAAGAATACGGGTTTTTTACTGTAAGCGTGTCCTAAAGCTTATCTAACTCAAATTTGGTTTGTGTGCAGTCCAATTGGTTTTATAATGAAGAGGGTTACAAGATCTCAGAATGAAATTTTTTTTAAACGCAATGTTTCTCGATCTGTGCTCGTTTTACTGTAAAGGGTTCGAGACGAACAACGAAATTTCTTCAGCTACTCCGCTAAGGAGGCGGAACATGCTAGATTATGCTTAAAATGTGCCCTGACCTTAGCGTTACAGATCCTACTTTATTTTGTTTCTATACACCCAATATTGCGTTATTAGCACAAGTGTAAAAGTTTACACTGAGAAGCACTCTTCCGCCTAGAGCATTGGGTATCAAACAATTTGCGGAGGGCCAATTTTTTAAATGTTGCCCTTGAGTTGTAGATTACGAATCTAACCTTTAAAAAATCCTTTACACACAATGGTTGTTGCACGAAAGTGTAAAGTATACGCGTTTTTTACTGTTAGCGTGTCTTAAAGCTTGTCTAACTCAATTTTAGTTTCTGTGCAGTCCAATTGGTTTTATAATGTAGAGAGCTACAATATCTCAAACGTAAATTTTCTCTCTTTACCGCAATATTCCTTTGATCTGTGATCATTTTTGTCTTAAGGGTTCGAGACGGAAAAGATATTTATTAAGCTACTTGCACCCCCAGAATCTTTGGCGCTGCCCACCTATGGATATATGGCCTGAATTATTAAATAAAAGTTATTAAATAAAATAAACTTGGTCATCCTTTTTTCTCATATGTTTATCACAGCGAGTGCGAAATTTGTGTCCCTCTCACAGCAACAACCGCACACATCTGGGAAGTGCGGTTTTTCTAATTGATGGATAATTAAAAAATTCGATGCCCGTCTTTTTTGCTTTACACTCAATACCGAGTTAGCAATGAGTGTGTAAAGTGTAAACCGAAAAATCAAATAATTAGCGGAAGGCCAATTTTTCTTTAAATGTTGCCCCTAAGTTGTAGATTACGAATTTGAACTTAAAATTTCTTTACACACAATAGTTGTTACACAAAAGTGTAAAGTATACGTGTTCTTTACTCTTTGCGTGTCTTTCAGCTTATCTAACTCAATTTTGGTTTCTGTGCAGTCCAATTAGTTTTATAATGTAGAGGGTTGCAATATCTCAAAACTGAATTATTTCTCTTTTAACTAAATATTTCTTGATCTGTGATCGTTTTAATGTAAAGGGTTCGAGACGAAAAACGAAATTTCTCCAGCTATTCCGCTAAATAGGCGGAACATGCTAATTATAGTTTAAAATGTGCCCTGACCTTAGCGTTACAGATCCTAGTTTATTTTGTTTCTGTGCACCCAATATCGCGATATTAGCACAATGTAAAGTTTACACCGAGAAGCACTTTTCCGCCGAGAGCATTGGGTATCAAACAGTTTGCGAGGGCCAATTTTTTAAAAATGTTGCCCATGAGTTGTAGATTACGAATCTGACCTTAAAATTTCTTTACACTCTATGGTTGTTGCACAAAAGTGTAAAGAATATGGGTTTTTTTCTGTTAGCGTGTCCTAAAGCTTGTCTATCTTAATTTTGGTTTCTGTGCAGTCCAATTGGTTTTATAATGTAGAGAGCTACAATATCTCAAAACGTAAAATTTTTTTAATGCAATATTTCTCGATCTGTGATCGTTTTAGTGTAAAGGGTTCGAGACGGAAAACGAAATTTCTTCAGCTACTCTTCTGAACAGGCAGAACATGCTAATTATGTTAAAAATGTGCCTTGACCTTAGCGTTACAGATCCTACTTTATTTTGTTTCTATACACCCAATATTGCGGTATAAGCATAAGTGTAAAGTTTACACTGAGAAGCACTTTTTCGCCCAGAGCATTGGATATCAAACAATGTGCGGAGAGCCAATTTTTTCTAAATGTTTCCCTTGAGTTGTAGATTATGAATCTGACCTTAAAATTTATTTACACTCAATGGTTGTTGCACAAAAGTGTAAAGTATACGGGCTTTTTACTGTTAGCGTGTCCTGAAGCTTGTCTAACTCAATTTTGGTTTGTGTGGAGTCCGATTGGTTTTATAATGTAGACAGCTTTAATATCTTGAAACACAAAATTTTTTCTCTTCCAACGCAATATTTCTTGATCTGTGATCATTTTAGTGTTAAGGGTTCGAGACGAAAAAAGAAAGTTCTTCAGCTACTTGCACCCCCAGAATTAGGGCGCTGCCTACCTATGGATATATGGTCTGAATTATTGATTAAAAGAAGGGAACTAGCAAAGAAAACTGCTCCGATGGAACAAAAAAGGTAAATATACTTGAATTTTTTCATTGTTAACGATGTAAAAAGAGGGGACTAGGGAAAATTTCCCTATATGCGCAGAAGCCATAGCAATGTGCTAAAGAGTTAGACTTCCCCTAAACAACGCAAAAATCGGAGTATATTCTGCGGCCTGTGAAAAATGAGGGTGTAGTCAAAGAGCGCATTTAAGTGTTTCGCAAAAGAGCATTGAAGACACCTTCATGACTATTAAATAATCAATGTATTATTTATTTAATGAAATCTTGATCTTCCACAATGCTCTGGAATAAAGGATAATAGTGTAAACTTTAAATCTACATGGCCAACTTAATAGTTTTCAATATAAACCACAAAAAATTCCTTCAAATTTTCCAAAATAATCAAAATACTCGCCATCGTAATCGAAATTACTACGGAAAATCTGCAGAAACGCGCATAGGCCGCAGAATATACTTCGATTTTTGCATTGTTTAGGGGAAGCCTAACTCTTCAGCACATTCCTGTGGATTCTGCGCATATAGGGAAAGTTTCCATAGTCCCCTCCTTTTACATCCTTAACAATGAAGAAATTCAAGTACATTTACCTTTTTTGTTCCATTTGAGCAGTTTTCTATTTTTCTTTACTAGTAATAGTTACTTGAAACGCCTTTTCGCACCGTTTAGATTCATTAACTCATTGACCAAACTAATACACCGATCATCCTGATTCCCCGTCAAATGATAGGACAGTTTACTTTTAGATCCCCGAAAATCTCATTTCTCCGACCATCCCAATTCTCCGATCTGTGCTATAGAAAGCTCTTTTTAATCACAAAAATTTCCATTTCACCGATTGTCCCGTTTCTCCGTCCGTCAAGCTGAATCGGGATGTGCGGAGAATCGAGACGCAATTCATCTTCTGAGCATCGTGCTCTATTCAATTCATCTCAAGCTTTCGAAGCTTCGTATCGCTTTTTCCATTTTACGCGGGTAAAAAACTTATATACATTTAAGGGGCGAAAGTCTAGTTATAATGAAGAAGTATGTGATCAAGAAATACGTCAAACAATCGAAATTTTCCGAATCTGAATCAGAGGACGAGTCTAAATCCAGCAGCAGCAGCAAAACAGAGAGTGTTTCTGAAATGGAAGAAGTTCAATCTGGGCAAAGTTCAAAAGCAGAACAAAGTTTCAAGAGTATAGCAGATGAAGGCGAAGCGATTCAAAGCGTAGACGTCAAACAGATTATTACGTCGTCTGGGGCCGTTGACTACGTTTATGTGTTCAAAACAGTGAAGACGGTTCAGAAAGAACAAGTAAGTTATTTATAGCATTTATCCGACGTTGAATAAGTGCGAAGGTAAGCAAAGTAAAAAACTTAGTTTTAAAACGAAAAATTCGTAGTTCAATTTATTAATTAACAAATAGAGCACGCAATTTCTCTGACTGTCCGCCAGAATTTCAGCTTATTCTGGTTTACATCAACAATATCATGCAATTGTAGAAAAGTCGCTTCGGAAATATTCGAGTAAATCTATGAGAAAATGTCCTCAGATAGAAGTTGGCTGCTTACAAGATTTTATTAGTATAAAAATTGGACATTGAGCAAGGTGAAGGACATAAATTTTTGGTAAAGATGGGACTTCGCAAAACTAGCTTTAAACGCTCTAAGTCAAATAAAGGTAATACCTACTTGCAGATTTATTGAGTGTTGCATACATGAGCAGATTTAAGATAAAAATGGGGCCCTAAAAATTTATTATGGGGCGAAAAAGATCAATTTCCGATGATTCTATCAATGAAATAGAGAAAGTCATGAAGAAATAAAGGAATTTAGCAAATTCTATGTGGGAGTCAACGAACAGTCTTTACATTATTGAGGATTCAACTCCAAATTTTACGATCATCGTAGGCGAGTGATGGTATAAATCAGTAAATTACGTCGATTCCAACTCAAAGAATAGCTGACAAGAAATTTAAAAAAAACATTGGACGGATACAAGTAGATTCCTCTTTTTATGAGTTGCAATCACACATGGGCGTGGGGGTCTGGGCTATGCATGACCACCAACAAACTTCTAAGGGCTCCGATGGGACCAAATTGCCAAAAATAACACTAAGCATTCAATTCTGGGGCGTGCCGATTTTTAGGGTCTTCTAGATTCTGGGGGCTGAACCCATAGACCCCTACGCCCATGCGTGGTCTATGTAGTATAAGCCCCCTCGAGGATTTAAAACCCATCTTCTAACCAGCAGATCCCTATAATTTTTTGTGTGCTATTTTTATCGATTTTTTCTCATCCGGACCCACCCAAATTTGGCTGCTGCCACGCATGGGCGTGGGGGTGGGCTTTGGGAGTTGCACACCCCCCAAAGCCAAAATACACCTCCCCCAGAATTCAATTTTTGAAATTTTTTCTATTTCTTCCGCGATTTTTTGATGCCAGTGCTCGATGAGAAACGTTGATAAATAGCGTTTTTCGTCATATCACAGTTTTTAAGACCATTTTTTTGACCTTCAAAAAAATCTTGCATCCCCCAGAATTTTGGTGCTGCCCACCTATGGTTGCCGCCTGTGTTTGATTACGATTCATTTATAGACCGCGTATAAAACGCGCTATACCAAATTCACCACTTATGGCGAATCATCTGAAAGCATAGGGTGCAACGGTGACGAAGTCCTGGTCGGAATCATAAGTCAATACAACGGCAAAGGGAAACGTCGATATGCTTTTGTGTGCAGGCAGGGGTCAAACGAAGCCTCAGACAGCAGCTCCGAAACCTCTGAAACCACTACAGTGACCAGCAGTGGCTCGGAAACGAGCCAAGGAGACTCCTCTTCAAGCAGCAGCAGCCAGCAGAGTTCCAGTTCGAGTTCCAGTAGTTCCAGCTCTAGTTCTGATTCACAGGCTTCACAGTCCTCAAGCAGCAGCTCTGATAGCAGCTCTACGAAAGTTTTGAAGTCCATAACGTTCAAGATGCAGTTAGCAACATTTAATTTCTTAATTTAGATTTTCTAATGGCGTGCCTTCCTCATATCATTACCTAGCTTGGTGGGTGTACAAAATTATCTTCATCAAATGTGTATGACATAAGTAATTGAGCTTATATGGGCCACATGCACACCTGGGCGTGATGGCTGAGGGAGGATTTGGGAGGTCTCTGTACCCTAGGGATGAAACAGATATCCAGATCCTCCGGATCCGTTATTATCCGATATTTTTTGGGTGTGAATCCGGATGTGGATACGGTATTTTGAAAATTTAGGATCCTGATCGGGATCCAAGTAGTAAGCTAGATTACTCTGCAGTCTGCACCCAATGTTGATTATAGCCAACGGTAATGCATCATCATTCGAAAATCAACTTTTTCATTAAATGATGCTTATAGCACTTTCCTCTGAAAAATCAATGAGCTAAATCGTTTGTCTTCACTTTTTGATAAAGCATGGTCGAAGTGTATGTTTAACACTAAAGTCAAGAGTTAGCTAGAAGCCTGTCATGAGAGGGTGAAGGAAACCTTGATCAGATTTGCTAAACAAATTTTCAACGAGCCAGGTCTGTTTATCGTTGAAATCCATTATCTAGACACATTTTTGGTCCGGATGACAAGCGCATTTCCGGCGCAAAAAGTGCATGCTTCGGTTGAGGCACCTGAGCGCTTTTTTGGCGCAAAAAGAGGATTTTTCTGGGAGGGACCCAAACGTATTTCTGGCGATTAGAGAATATTTTTGACGACCAAAGAGTATTATCGGTGCCCAGAGAGCATTTTTAACGACCGGTGATAATTTACTAGCCCTGGGGCGGCGAGGTCCCAACTCTCCCTAAAGTGATTAGTTAAGCTCAGCATACCTACATATTTGTAACATGCATAAATAAGGTCGGCAATGCTACCTACAGCATCTTGAAATGCTAATTTAGGATTCTAGCTTATTACACGAGTAATAAAATTATCTATATTTAAGGGGCGAAAGTCTACTTATAACGAAAACGTATGTGATCAAGAAATACGTCGAACAATCAAAATTCTCCGAATCTGAATCAGAGGACGAGTCTAAATCCAGCAGCAGCAGCAAAACAGAGAGTGTTTCCGAAATGGAAGAAGTTCAATCTGGGCAAAGTTCAAAAGCAGAGCAAAGTTTCAAGAGTATAGCAGAGGAAGGCGAAGCGATTCAAAGCTTAGACGTCAAACAGGTTAATACGTCGTCTGGGGCCATTGACTACGTTTATGTGTTCAAAACAGTGAAGACGGTTCAGAAAGAACAAGTAAGTTAGTTATAGAATTTTTAAGACGTAGAATAAGTGCGAAGGTAAGCAAACTAAAAAACTTAGTTTTTAAACGAAGAATTCGTACTTTTATTTATTAACCAACAAATAAGTACGCAATTTCTCTGACTGTCAGCCATAATTTCAGCTTGTTCTGGTTTTGCATTAACAACATTCAATTGTATAAAAGCCGCTTCGTAAATATTCGAGCAAATCTATGAGAAAATATCCTCAGGTCAAAGTTTGCAGCTTACAGTATTTCAATACAAGAATAAATATTCATCGAAAAAGCATAAAAAAGCTTCGGAAATATAACCGTATGTTAACTATTTACTTGCACTTAACTTATATAAAAATGGGATATTGAGCAAGGTGAAGGGCATAAAATTTTGGAAAAGATGCGACTACGCAAAACTAGCTTTAAATGCACTAAGTAAAAAAAGGTAATACCTATTTACAGAATCGTTGAATGTATGCATGAGCACAATCGAAATTCCAGAGGCCTAGGGTGGGTCGAACGACATTTAAGATAAAAATGGGGCCTAAAAATTAATGATGGGACAAAAAATCATTTTTCAACATTTCTATCCATTGAAATAAAAACTCGTGAAGAAAAGGAAGAATTCTGAAACTACTATGCAGGATTCAGCAGACATTTGTTATGTTATTGAGGATCTAACCATACATGATCTTGGGGGGTTTGGGGGTTCACCCCCCGCAGAATCATTTTTCACCCCCCGCAAAAAATTTTTCACCCCCACAGAATTGGCGATTTTTCAAAAGTTTCCAAAACTTAGTCTGAAAATTGGTAGGAAAAGTGTCTTTTTAAGGGTTTTTGGATATCTATTTGCTCAAAATCGCCAAATTTTCGGCGTTCTGCGCCATATATTCATGTTTTAAGCGATATATTGGTCAATTTATTCGACTTTTTTCGAAATTTTTTCTATGATTTCATGCTCTAGAAGGATAGAGTATCGTCAGAAACGCCAAAAAACGATGTTTTTTAACGTGTACCGGCCATTTTTGGGCCCAAAAAAGGCACTTTAGGTTTTCTTCCCCCCAGAATTCCCATACTGTGCATGTATGGATCTAACCCCCATATATTCATCGAAAAAGCATAATTAAGCTTCGGGAATATAACCGTATGTTAACTATTTACTTGCACTTAACTTATATAAAAATGGGATATTGAGCAAGGTGAAGGGCATAATATTTTGGAAAAGATGCGACTACGCAAAACTAGCTTTAAATGCACTAAGTAAAAAAAGGTAATACCTATTTACAGAATCGTTGAATGTATGCATGAGCACAACCGAAAATCCAGAGGCCTAGGGTAGGTCGAACGACATTTAAGATAAAAATGGGGCCTAAAAATTAATGATGGGGCAAAAAATCATTTTTCAACATTTCTATCCATTGAAATAAAAAACTCGTGAAGAAAAGGAAGAATTCTGAAACTACTATGCGGGATTCAGCAGACATTTGTTATGTTATTGAGGATCTAACCATACATGATCTTGGGGGCTTTGGGGGGTTCACCCCCCGCAGAATCATTTTACACCCCCGCAAAAAATTTTTCACCCCCCAGAATTGGCGATTTTTCAAAAGTTTCCTAAACTTAGCTGAAAATTGGTAGAAAAAGTGTCTTTTTAAGAGTTTTTGGCTATCTATTTGCTCAAAATCGCCAAATTTTCGGCGCTTTGCGCCATATATTCATGTTTTAAGCGATATATTGGTCAATTTTTTCGACTTTTTTCGAAATTTTTTCTATGATTTCATGCTCTAGAAGGATAGAGTATCGTCAGAAACGCTAAAAAACGATGTTTTTTAACGCGTACCGGCCATTTTTGGGACCAAAAAAGGCACTTTAGGTTTTCACCCCTCCAGAATTCCCATACTGTGCGTGTATGGATCTAACCCCCATATTTTACGGTCATCGTAGTTGATTGATGGCATCAATCAGTAAATTACATCAATTCCAACTTAAAGAATAACTGACTACAACTATTGTTGGAAAATGATCTTTTTCCCCATCATCAATTTTTAGCCCCCATTTTTATCCTAAATGTCCTATTTTCCTCTGTTTCATGAATTGATGAGTTGCCATCACACATGAGTGTGAGCGGTAGGACCATGCATGGGCAACAACAAAATTTAGGAGGGTCCGGTGGGGCTAAATTGCCAAAAATAGCACCAAAATTTCAATTCTGGAGTTTATCAATTTTCGAGGGTGTTATAGATGCTGGGCAGCCGAGACCCCTAGACCCGCACATCCATATGTAGTCTATATTTTACCCTGAGAATTTGGAACCATGCCTACAAATCGATAGATCCCCATAATTAAATTTTTGGTGCTATTTTTCCTATTTTGTCTCTCATCCGGACGTCACCCCAGAATTCCGTTGCTGCCCGTGTTTGAATACGATTCATTTATAGACCGCGTATAAAACGCGCTATACCAAATTCACCACTTACGGCCAATCATCAGAAAACATAGGGTGCAAAGGGGAAGAAGTCCTGGTTGGAATTATGAGTGCGTACAACGGCAAAGGAAAACGCCGATTCGCTTTCGTGTGCAGGCAGGGGTCAAACGAAGCCTCAGACAGCAGCTCCGAAACCTCTGAAACTACCACAGTGACCAGCAGTGGCTCGGAAACAAGCCAAGGAGACTCCTCTTCGAGTAGTAGCAGCCAACAGAGTTCCAGTTCCAGTAGTCCCAGTTCTAGTTCGGATTCGCAGTCTTCGCAGTCTTCAAGCAGCAGCTCTGATAGCAGCTCAACGAAAGTTATGAAGTCCATAACGTTCAAGAAACAGTTAATAATATTTCATTCCTTCATTCCAATTTTTTACCATTTTTTATGGCGTGCCTTCCTCGTGTCGTTCGTTACCCAGCTGGGTGGGTGCACAAAATTATCTTCATCAAATGTGTATGACATGATTAATTGAACTCATAAAGGTCATATGCATATGTGCGGGGAGGATTCGGGGAGTCTAGACCCTCGGTAATGCAGTTGACCCCCACAAAATCGATAGATCCCAGAATATAATTTTTGACATCTTTTTGGGATTTTTGCCGGTGTTACACCACCCATAACCCCTTAGTGTCCATGTATGGTCATTTATGTTCTTGAGAGGATTTTGTCCAGTTTTGACCCACATTAATTGCTGAGCTCACAGAATATTTGATTCTCCAAAGACCTTAAGGAGATCTATTCTTTTAAGCGTTTTTAGCGATCTTTTAGCACACAGGGATCCATTTTTGGCGTTTTGCATATCATACTCATTTTTTTAATTCCCGGAAAATTGACCGCTTCTGAATTTTTTTTCTAACTTACTAAATATTCACTCTTTTTTATGAAAATTATATCACTTTGTCGAAAAATGGAGGCTCTACATGCTAATACAACAACTTTTTGCGTTAGCGTTTATTCTGAGGGTGATATTACTATTTATAGAGATTTTTTGCAATATAGTTTACTTAACAATATTCAGAGTTCTGTTCGAAACTACTTCAGAATTTTCCAGCAGTCCACATATGCAATATAGGACAAATAGCTGCTCACATTCTTTGCTTAGAAATAATGGGATGACATTGACAGCCCGATTTGAAGGGAAATCTACATAGAATCATCTTACTTCTTTTTTTACTTATGCTCCTCACAGACAATCTCTGGGAAGGAATTAGCGGGGCGGCGGGTTCTCCGACTCATATGATGTGGGGTGCTTATAGATATGAATCGCCCAGAACTTTTCCGAAGACCACCCCCTCCTTTGACACCGTATGCACACGTGCAAACATGGTAGATAATATGTTTTCGACGATGTGCTTGTGCAGTCTCCTCCCTTGCCATTCAATTAGCTGCAGATATACCAGACCATACTAGGTTTGATGAATACGTAATGGAACAGTGCTATCTTTGAGGGGGCTTACAAAATAATTGAGCGATTTAATGATATGCGAAGACGACCTTTGAAAGGTTTCAAAAATTGTAAGAATTGTGTTGCAATGTGTCTGTTGCTCTTACTATAAACAGCCTTGAATTAATACCAGGTCCGGCCTTAGGCATGTGCGGAGTGTGCGGCCGCTTAGGGTCCCAAGGGGGTCCCCCAAACGGCCCTGTCAAGCTAAGCAAGGATGAAATAATGAAAATTAATCTGAGTTTTCAGTCTTCACAATTTTGATCACATCAAAACGATACAAGCTAATATGCGGCAAAATATGAAGTTATTGAATTATTTCGGACTCCTGTTTACAAAAATTAGGAAATTTTAGAGTTTCGCGCCAAATTTCTCCTATAGTTTGTTTCACATAATCTATAGCAAGCGTGGATTAAAAGGAGCGAAAAGGCGGCACCTTGTCGTCAAAAAATAATTGGGCACAATAGAGAATGATCTGAGTTTTGAATGATTTTATTCATTTTTGATCGCGATGTTCCAAATTTTTCCGGCGTTTCGCGTCATGTAGTACATGTCAGAAAAGTAGTTATTTTTTAGTGCTTTGCGCCGATTTTTGCACTAATTTTGCACGTTTTTTTGTGGAAAACTCTTGAAAGTTTTCAACTTCTTTCGGATCACACATGATTATGTCTATCAAAAGACGGCAAAAAATCGATACTTCATGCATAACGGAGGGATTTTTCGGGCAATTTTCAACACTATTAAGAAAATTTGTGGTCCCACCCCTCCTGTTAGAAAATAATGGTGGTCTACAGCCTTTTTTGTCGAGATGCTATTTATTTTTTCCCTGTAAATTTTTGTGTGAACTGACAATTTGCGGTAGTGTTAAGAAAATGCATTATCGCAAGTTGTAATAGTCGAAAATTATAAAATATATCTAAAAACCATAAACTCTATTTGTTCGTTGCGTTTGAGAGGCAGTCTAGCCGCCTAGACAGTTTGTGGTGACAGTCGGGGTCACAAAACTGTAGCAACTTAGTTCCTCTCTGAAAACCTCGCCTGTTTATATGGTTTTTCATGCGTTTTTCATGTATTTTTTCTGTATATACTCCCGCTTACTTCTCTTTTCACTTAGACTCTTGCGCCTCATAAAACCCGTAATTTCTCATAATGTAATTTTGTGTACCTTTTATTAGAGCTGTGCCGGGGCCAGGCCCCGCCCCCGGCCCCGGGCCGGGGCCAGGCTGGCCCCGGCACCGGGGCCGGGGCCAATGTTAGAGTTGATTATAATAGAGAAAATTGATAATGTTTTGGGCAGATTTACCTTCAAACTCAATTTCAAGCAAACCACAGATCTTGCTAATTCAAATCTTTATTTCACTATGTCAGATTGGTGCAAATTTCTAATTAATAATCAAAATTGACATATTTTAAATTGCAATTGATATAGACGAGCAATTCCAGCTTGCTTGGTTGCAGACAGCTACGTCTATCAGAACAAATAGAATAGTAAGCCTTCAAAAGTGCAAAGTAAAGCACATTGAACAACGCATCCAAGTCAGAGGAGTTAAATCCATACATGGGCAGCTCAAAAATTCTAGGGAGTCCAAAATTCAAAAAGTGCCTGATAATATATGGTAGAGCGAAAAAACACCCTTTTCTCGCGTTTCTCAATGAGAGCTATCCATTAGCATAAAAAACCGCAGAAAAACAGAAAAAATTCTGAAAATCAATTTCTGGGGGGTCTAGCGGATTTTTTCTGGGGGGAAATGTGAATTATGGGGGTCTAGATCCCCCAATGCCCATGTTCTGTTATATCTTGTAATCCCAACAAATATTAACGCTTGACGTGCATATCTACAAGCAAGAATATATGCATAGGTACATATAAGGGGTAGGGCAGGGTCGTACTATGAGCATGGGAAAGCACGCTATTATTGGCCCCGGCCAGGCCCCGGCCCCGGCCCCGGCACCGGGGCCTAGGCCCCGGCCCCGGCCCTGGCCCCGGCAAAAAGGCGGCCCCGGCACAGCTCTACCTTTTATGTATATGTGTACTATGTCTCGCATCTTTCCTATTCTTTTATACTGACAGCATGCCTCATTTATTTACCTCATTTATTTATTATCTTTTATTCAATCTATTTTTTCTTATATAATTCCTTTTTTTTCATTTTTTGTCATAATGATAACTTCCTATTATCACACAGACCCAGTTGGTGAGATTAAGAAGAGATATTTTAGTAATTTTTCATCATTAATGTAAGGTTTCCACTGCTGCCCACCGATAAATTATATTTATTTAATCTCTTGACGGCCTTAAAATTGCGTTTATGCGTCAATAATATGTAATTTTCTAGCAGTGAACAATTTTTTGACTCTTGAGACAAATTTTTTCAGCACAAAAGTATACTTTTTATTTTTCAGCACAAACTTTTGGCGCTTGGCACCAGCTGCGGGCGTGTATACATTGCTTAGTGCGCAAACACAGAGCGATACAAGTCTCGAAAAGTTCTTCTATCTAAATCTCACAAAGTTTCGTCGATTTTTTGCTAAACCTAATGAAAGTCATGCATTTTTTCGCACAAATTTGTTGAAAATTTCGAAATATAGAAAATCAAGTATAACGAGTGGTTTTGAGAAAATAGTTGACGTTCGCACCTATTTTTGACTATTTAGTTATTACCGGGGTACCGCCTATAAGCCTCGAATGCACAACTACTTGATTGAAACACGCAATAACTTTGTATGCTGCTCCGAGCGCATGGGCTAAACGATATACGCTTGGCCCACAATTTTAGAATTCCAGTTTTCCATCGCCGGAGGGGCACCGGAAAAAATTCTCCGCAAAGGGCCCCAAATTCCTGAGAACGTGCCTGATTAACATAGACATAAGGTTTAGGTGGCACTTAACACCAGACGTATTCTTGGGGGCGGTTTTAGGGGGTTTGACCTCTCCAGAATGGCAAATGACCCCCACAAAATAGTTGAGACCCCCAGACTTGTCGATTTTTCGTAAAACTCATTAAAACTTGCAAAAAGTGTGCCCTCTTAACCGTTTTTAGCTTATTTTTGGCTCAAAAATCTCAAATTTTCGGCGCTTCGCGCACAAATTTTTTTTACGTTTTTATGTTATAGAAAGAATGAGCATTGTCTGAAACTTTAAGAATCTGTGTTTTTGACGTGTACCCTTCGTTTTTTAGCCCAAAAGGCACTTTTTCAAAATTTATTGGGCTTAACTCCCCAGAATTCCCATGCGGTACATGTATTATTGACACCATACATGCAACGCATGGGAATTCTGGGAGGTAAGGCTCGAAAAAATTTTTTAAAATGTCTTTCTGGACTAAAAAACGATGGGTACATACGTGTCAAAAACCCTGTTTTTTGACGTTTTGGACAATACTCGTTCTTTCAAGAACATAAAAAGATGAAAAAATTTAGAAAAAATTCGAAAAAAATAGAGTAATGGCGCGAAGCGCCTAAAATTCGAGACTTCTGAGCTAAAATTGAGCTTAAAAAGGCACACTTTTTATCATTTTGTTTTAAATTGATAATTTTTGGGTTAGTAGCCACTTTTGCGGGGGTGGGGGGAGCTAGTTGCCATTCTGAGGGTTAAAGCACCCAACCCCCTGATAAACACGTATGGGTGCACACATGGTTGTATGGTCTGGGTATTCTGGACCTTCCAAGAAGTTAATTTCGACAGCAAAATCGTCAGACACCAAAAATCGTTTAAATTTGACATCTTTAGCCGGTCAGATTTCTCCAGAATGTCGATGTTGCCCATGTATATTGGGTTATTTACTGCACTGTCTATCTATGTCCCTGATTCAATAGTTTTTTCAATTGTCTATCCAAACCAAGAATTGAAGCCAAGGTCTCCAACTATTGTGTTGTTCATTACTTATCAGCCTATTTATTTGAAATCAACGCTACTTAGAAAGAAGTGATTCATAAAGAGATAGCCACAATAAATACAGGGTGCTTAAAAAACGAAACCCAAATCCGACCTCGTAGCTTTCCAACGGCTCCCTCTGTTCTGATGCAAATTGCTTTAAACGATAGACAAAAACCTTCGTAAGGAACTTGCAAAGTTTCGTATCCGTAGCTTGCTCTGTTCTTGTACAACGCGCAATTGTGTAAAAGTCGTTTTTTTCATAAAATACAATGCGTATCGAAAAATAAATCACGTGTTTGCAACGTTGTAGCTTTCAATGGACTAAATATTTCAGAATACGGTCTGCTTTATCCGAAAGCCTGTTTGTCTAGCTGTTAGTCCGTGAATTTTCGTACTATTTCGCTACTTGGTTCGAGAGTTATTGAGCTTTCGCCAAAGGTCATTCCTTAGGTCATTCACAAGCGCAAGCAACTCGCTGGTTATTTGTCATTGCTGGCTGAATGGCCGAGGGAGTGACCTTAGGCAAAATCTTAATAGCTCTTGAACCAACAAGCAAAATAATATGAAAATGTAGAGGCAATCAGCTAGATAAATGAGCTTTTGATTAAGGCAGACCGTATTCTAAAGTGTTAACTCGATTTGAAGTTACAACGTCGCAATCACGGGATTCATTTCTTGCGACACATTGAATTTAATGAAAAAACGACTTTTACCCAAATGCGTCTTGTATAAGAACGAATAAAGCTGCGAATACGAAACTTTGCAACGTCTTTATAAAGGCTTTTATCTATTCATTTAAGCAAATTGCATTCAAATTGAGCGAGTCGTTCGAAGTTACAAGGTCTGATATGGGTTTCGTTTTTTTTGAAACACACTGTATATAGGGTCCCGTCTCGCTAGACCCACCGTCCCGCTTGACCCACCGTCCCGCTAGACCCACCGTCCCACTAGACCCACTTTTTCGTCCCGCTAGACCCACCGGAAGTCTCGCTAGACCCACCACGTGCATAATGAGGTGTCCCGCTAGACCCACCGTTTTACGACCGTCCCGCTAGACCCACTGTCTCGGAAGACCCACCAGAGACTTGCAAAGTGTATCCATTCAAGTAAATATGTTTAGTCGAATATATAAGTAATTAATTAAAAAATAATTACATTTAATTGAGTACCTAATCAATTAAATTTGACTAATAAATTAATAAATTTTGTATAGTATTGCATGATATTGTGTACATTACAAATTATAACATGCAAAGATATGTGCGTGCGTGCGTGTATGTGTGTGGCAATGGTAAGTAACCAGCCATGGCCGATTATTTTTTAAGAATAAATTTTTATTTTTCATGTCAAGGGATACACTCTTGTCAAACACATTTCAGAGTGCATTTTTTGCTTTTTATCGTAATGGTATTGTATTCTTTGTATCCTCCGATCAGGGAATTTCCGCATACTAAGTAGGCTCACAAATTGAAGCGTTTACACTGCATTCCGATAACAGTACAGATATACACTATGAAAATAATGAAAAGCATGCAGTCATTTCACAAAGACGGCTCAACAATAATCGGGCCGAACGGATGTTGCAAATTCTCACTAAAAAATCGAAAATGTTAATTAGGTCATTGTCAATAAATCCGAATCTATTTTTAAAAATAGGACTAAGGAAGGCTAATGTCCATGTGCTCAGTTTATTTCATCGCTTCAAAGACTATATAGAAATTTTGATTTTGAATCGAGCCACGAATTTCAGTAGCGCTAACTTCGTTTTAAGTCGTTACATGAAGTCAGCTATGTTAGTCTGTTAAGCTGATAATAACGTAACTTTTTGTATTTTACAAAAAATCGTATATTAAATCTAATTGATTAGGTGGTTAATTAAATGTAATTATTTTTTAATTAATTATTTATATATTTGACTAAACATATATACTTGAATTGATACACTTTGCAAGCGTTTCTGTTTTTGCTCATAAGCGTACATAATTTTCTTCTCTGGTGGGTCTTCCGAAACAGTGGGTCTAGCGGGACGGTCGCAAAACGGTGGGTCTAGCAGGACACTTCATTATGCACGTGGTGGGTCTAGCGAGACTTCCGGTGGGTCTAGCGGGACGAAAAAGTGGGTCTAGTGGGACGGTGGGTCTAGCGGGACGGTGGGTTTAGCGGGACGGTGGGTCAAGCGGGTCACAATCGTATATATATAGGTCCGCGCCATGATGAGAAGGGCGCTTAACAATAAAATGCAGAGGAGGGGTTGGTATTAACAATTGACAAACATTACGAACTATAAACGAAGTGTACATTAATATAAAGATGTGTATATATTTGTGTGTGTGTGTGTGTTTGTGTGTATGTATGTGTGTGTATGTGTATGTATAGATGTGTGCATGTGTGTGTATGTGTGTGTATATGCAGGTACGTACGTTTGTAACAGGGGTGTGACCAGGCGGGGGAGAGAGCCCGAGGGTAGTGGTGAGGTTTTGCACCTGCAGAAGTTGAAAAACCCTCAGCACATTACTCTAGACCACCAGAATTCTATTTTTAGTGACGTTTTGGCGATTTTTGTCGCTTTCACTCAACCAGACCCCTTCCCCCTCTCCCAGAATTTTCTTGCTGCCCTTGTATGGGCACGCCCTCCCCTATATAAAAATTTATTTCTTTTTTTACAAGGGAAGTCTACTAAAATGACAGCCAAAATTCACTTAAAATTTTCCAGCACTTAGCGCAAGATTTCGTATTTTCTATTATATTTCTTTTCTTACATGCCCAGACTTCATTTAAAAATAGTGAATGTGTGAAAATTTTCCTGGCGCTCCTCGCCAATTTGTGTTTCCTGATGGTTCTCGAGATGTAGGACTTCAGTAATTTCGGCCGCTCCGCGAAATAAAATCCTGGTGACAACAATCAAACTAATAAGCAGTTAACACATCTTTTCGCACTATTTCGTTTTATTGACCGTACCATTACACCGACCATCCCGTTCTCCGTCTATTGATAAAACAATTTATTTTTAGAATCCCGGAAATCCTGTTTCTTCGACCGTTCCAATTATTCAAATGAAACGCTATTTTTAAACACAAAAATTCCCAATTCACCGACTGTCCCCTTTTTCCGTCCGTCCAGCTTAATCGAGATGAACGGGGAATCAAAACGAAATTCACCTTTTAAGTATTTAATTCGTCTCAAGCCTGTCACACTTCGTATCGTTTCTTTTCCATTTTAAGCGAGTGATAAAATTATATACATTTAAGGGGCGAAACTCTAGTTATAACGAAAAAGTATGTGATCAAAAGATACGTCGAACAATCGAAATTCTCCGAATCTGAATCAGAGGATGAATCTAAATTTAGTAGCAGCAGCAGCAGCAGCAAAACAGTGAGTGTTTCCAAAATGGAAGAAGTTCAATCTGGGCAAAGTTCAAAAGCAGAGCAAAGTTTCAAGAGTATAGCGGAGGAAGGCGAAGCGATTCAAAGCATAGACGTCAAACAGGTTAATACGTCGTCTGGAGCCATTGACTACGTTTATGTGTTCAAAACAGTGAAGACGGTGCAGAAAGAACAAGTAAATTATTTATTGCATTTTTCCGATGTAGAATAAGTGCTATGCTTAGCAAATTAAAAAAATCAGTTAAAAACCGAGAATTCGTAGTTTTATTTATTAACCAACAAAGAAGTATGCAATTTCTCTGACTGTCCGCCAGAATTTCAGCTTGTCATGGTTTTGCATTAATATTGTATAATAATATTCGAGCAGATCTATAAGAAAATGTGCTTAAATCGAAGTTGGCTGTTCAAAGTATTTTAATACAATAATAATAATGATAAATACTCATCGAAAGAAAACACACTAAAGCTTTTAAAATTCAACCATATTATAACTTTTTACTCTTAGTAAACCTATATGGACAGGCAGGCATAATTTAGGGACATTGAGCAAGGTGAAGGTCATAATTTTTTGGTGAAGATGTGATACACAAAACTAGTTTTAAACGCACTAAGTCAAAAAAGGTAATACCTACTTGCAGAGTCGTTGAAGGTATGCATGAGCAGAAACGAAATTCCACAGGATTAGGGTAGGTCCAAAAACATTTAAGGTAAAAAGGGGGCCTTCAAATTGATGATGGGGCGAAAAAACCGTTTTTCGACATTTCTATCTACTGAAATAAAAACTCGTGTAGAAATGAGAGAATTTTGAAAATTCTAAGCTGGAGTCAATGGACCTTTTTATATTATTAAGGATCTAACTCACAAATTTTACGATTATCGTAGTTGAGTGAAGGCATGAATCAGTAAATTAAGTCGATTCTAACTTAGAGAATAACTGGCAATAAGTAAAGTAGACAGTGGACGAATCAGAGTAATATTTTTATGAGTCACGATCACACATGGGCGTGGGGGTATAGGCAGCAACAAAATCGTGGTGGAAATCCGAGGGTGCCGAATCGCCAAAAATAGCACCAAAAATTCAATTCAAAGGTCAATTGATTTTCGGGGGTCTTTTAGATTCTGGGGCATAATCCCTCAGACCCTCACAACCATAAATGGTCTAGATTGCCACCGATTGGAGCTGTTTTTGACAATTTTTCTAATCCGGATTCCCGAGAATCTGGTTGCTGCCCCGTGTTTGATTATGATTCATTTATAGACCGCGTATAAAACGCGCTATACCAAATTCACCGCTTATGGCCTATCATCAGAAAGCATAGGGTGCAAAGGGGACGAAGTCCTGGTTGGAATTATAAGTCAGTACAACGGCAAAGGGAAACGCCGCTACGCTTTTGTATGTAGGCAAGGGTCCAATGAAGCCACGGACAGCAGCTCCGAAACCCTCGAAACCACCACAGTGACCAGCAGTGGCTCGGAAACCACTCAAGGGAACTCCTCTTCTAGTAGCAGCAGCAGCCAGCAGAGTTCCAGTTCCAGTAGTTCCAGTTCTAGTTCAAATTCCCAGTCTTCACAGTCCTCAAGCAGCAGCTCTGATAGCAGCTCTACTAAAGTTTTGAAGTCCATAACGTTCAAGATACAGTTAAGAACATTTCATTTCTTAATTTCTGTTTTCATGGCATGTCTTCCTCGTGTCATTACCTATCTAGGTGGGTGCACAAAATCATCTTCATCAAATGTGTTTGACATAAGTTATTGAGCTCATAAGGGTCATATGCATACATTAGGCGCTGGGGCAGAATGGATTTGGGGATTTTGACCCTCGATGATTCGGTTGACTACATAAAATCGATAGATCCCCAGAATTAGATTTTTGGCATGTTTTGTGGATTTTGGCCGGTTTTACACCACCGAGATCCCTTAGAATTTGGCTGCTGGTGGTCATTATGTTCTTGAGAGAATGTTGCTTAGTTTGAACGCTAAAATGGCTGAGCCCCTAGAATGTTCGAATTTCCAAAGACCTTGAGAAGATCTGTTGTTATAAGCGCTTAGGTTGGACACAGGAATGGCTGAGCCCCCAGAATGTTCGATTTTCCAAAGACCTTAAGAAGATCTGTTGTCTTAAGCGCTTTAGTGATCTTTTGGCACACAAGCATGAGCGGCACCAAAATTCTGGAGAGGGGGTTGCAACATTTTTCAAAGGTTAAAAAAGGGCTTTGAACATGGTGGTATGGCAGAAAACATCATTTTTCAACGATTTTCACCGAGCACTATCCATTGGCATCAGAAAAATTGCGAAAAAAATTGAAAAAAAATTTCAAAAATTGAATTTTGGGGTATTATTTAGGTTTCTGGCGGTTGTATACCACAAACCCCCCGCCCCCACGCCCAGGTGTGCACTCAAGGATCTACTTTTGGCGTTTCGCACATTATACTCATTTTTTACTATTTTGTGCTCGTTGTAGTTGAACCTTTAAAAATTTCAATATTTTATTCAATAGAAAAAACGAAGCATCGAATGACAGAGACGTGAAAAAATACGCATACGTATCTTTTTGCAACCTAAAAAGCGCTTAAGCAAAATTTTT
Organism: Mermis nigrescens; assembly: GCA_036768485.1. Lineage (NCBI taxonomy): Eukaryota > Metazoa > Nematoda > Enoplea > Mermithida > Mermithidae > Mermis > Mermis nigrescens. The sequence goes on from JAVLUZ010000690.1 coordinate 477,578, forward strand.
TGCGGCTGAGCCCTCGGAATCTGATGCATTACGTACATGCTTGATGCGAAAAACACTATCTGGCTAAGCGCTGAACTTACTTCCAAAACGCGTACATACGAGTACGAAGTTGTTTGATTTATCGAATTTTTCTCTGCTTTTTAACACATTATTATTTTATATTTTTGTTTAGATTATCCGTTCGAGAAAGAAGAATAACTGTGCTTGCTGAGTTTTATAGGCAAAATATGCAACTTTTTATGACAAATACCTTATGGCAGATTATACGCAAGGTAAATTAAATTAAGTTAAATTAAATTATAAAATTGTATTAATCTTGGGACCGATCGATGAAATTAGTCTTCCGTCGCGCCCAATTCATGAAAGTTTCTTCTATAAAAAGGATTTATACTAATCTGTTGTAGAAAATTCACTTTGTAGATACTCGTCAATTCAACGTCTTGTCAAATTATATTTTTGTTATATTATAAGCCATGAATTTAATTAAATTCATTTTCTATTATTCAGAGGCGAAATGTTGATCATTATTAAGACGTATGTGATCAAAATGTACATATTTGAGGCCAAGTTTACAAAATCAGAAACAAAGAAGGAATACAGATCGCAGCAAAGCGACTCGGAGAAAAGTTCAGAGGACGACGATGGTGGTAGCGCGGGTACATATGTACAAACATTTCGAGGTTAGGTATCAGACATGCACGTTGGGGTTCAGCAGACCCCTAGACTTAAAAAATGGAAAATTTTATGGGGAAAATGTGGCAAAATCAAGGTTTCAAATAAAATGGATTGGATTAAAAATTTTCTCCAAAATTGCTTGAAATTGACCTGAAACTATAGAATAACAAAGTCAACCCTTAGGAAATTTTCTGTGAAAAATGTGGTACAGTGATGGTTAAAATGGATTAAAAATTTCCTTTAAAAATGCTTAGGATTGACTAGAAACTGTGAAATAATGTAGTTTTCACGCTATTTTAGCATTTATACCAGTTTTGAGGTCATTTTGTCTCAAAAAAAGCTCACCAACTAACTGGCCGCCCCAAATCGGCCATGACGTGCATCTGTGCATGTTATAAGCAGTTAAACCATGATACTTAATATTAATCATTATTTTTGGATTCAGCAGAAGTCTATATTACAGATAAAATATGAACCTAAAAATTAAACAAAAGTCATTTTTCTAAACTATGGTCATAATTAGGTTTAACAAAAGTAATTCATGAGATGTGAATCAAAAAAAACTAGTTGTTGTTTTTACTTTTCACATGTCACATCATACGATTGTTTTATATTACAAGATAGCAGTGGGAGGATCCAAGATTTTCTCACAAAGGGGAACACAGAATTTTCTTTAAAGTGACAAATATTATCCAAAAAATTCGTGTCTTATGCTGGAAGTACCGCTTTTTTCGCTGTCTTTCGATAGGCAGAATTCTTTATAATGCTTAAAAAATTAAAAAAATTTTAGAAATTTTCTTTTGTTTTTTAATTTAAAACTCGAAAAATTAATGCAGAAATCGACACATATCGCCAAAAAAACTCGAGAAATCATTTTAAGAGCTAAGAAATCTTTGTTGTGTACAGAAAATACTCATCTAACCTAAATTCAGTAAGTTTAATCCATGAATACTATTCCGTCGCTAAGCGCCGGAAAAATTTGGAAAATCATGATAAAAATGGATAAAATCATTAAAAAAATACGCATCTATTCTTCATTGCGCCCAAATATTTTTTGGAGACATCGGGAGCCCCCCCCCTACCGGCCCCCTCTCAATCCGCCAGTGCAAGATGGAACGGAAATGGGATCGGAGTAATAGGCACGGACGAATTTCTTCTGATAAATATCTTTAAAAAACAAAATGAAGAAAACAGTCATTTTTTGATGTTTCATGCAGCTCTTACTGCAACTATCAGTGCGGAACTTTATAAAAAAATCTTAACATTTTGTTCTACAATTCGATGAATATAAAAACGAAAGTAATACGTTTGTACGCCCGTTGCATAAACCCTCATATCACAGGTAGCGCCTTAGCGCATACCTATGAAATACTCGGCTACCCGTAACACCTGTGCGTGCACCCCTTCCCCTACAGCTGTAACAGGACACATCTGGGAGGTGCGGTTTTTTTAAAAGATGGATAATGGACAGATAAGCTGCGCGTGGTTTTTTGTTTTTCTTTACACCCAATACTCTGCTTGTTAGGAGTGTGTGAACTTTTAGCGAAACCTTTAACTTGTAGGAACTTTTGACGGTTTTTTAGCCAGCGTGTGCACAACTCAGTGGGAATGCTTCATGGAATTCAGTGGTATTGGAATTGTTAAGAGTGAAATTCTCCAAAATAATATTTTTGTTTTTTTAGGCAAAAACAGATTTTGGTCGCGTTTTCGTCTTCTTTATGTCTGCCAACAACGCCGGTTATGAGCATACGTAGGCAGCAATAAAATTCTGGGATAGGGAGAAATCGATAATAATTGACAAGAATCGCCGAAAATTGTATTAAAGATAGAATTCTGGGGTCTACAGTAATCTACGAGGAGTTTTTCAACTTCTGGAGGTGTAAACCCACCATACTCTCCAACGCCCATGTATGGTTGAAAGTCCTAAGGAATTTTTTTTATAGAAATGTTCTACGATTTAAGGGCAACCTTCAATTTACCAGTAAACTTTTTCACACTCCATACGGAGTTACATTCAGGGGTTTAAAGTTTGCAATCTAGTGGATGGTGTGGAAAACAGGTTTTGTCTCATATTTTTCCGCCAACTTCTCTGGTTAAAAATGGGGACAAGTTGAAAAGAATAAAAATAAATACGTTCCAAGGACTACAAAGTGCACTTTTGTAGAAAAGTTCTTAATTCAATCCGTTTTCGACCCCTTGCCTTATTCTCTCCTTGAAAAATTTGTGAATTGTCCGTTATCTGCATGGATATTTACCACCCTCGCGGATCCTAAACCCTCAAACTCGTTGAATTATAAAGGGCTATAGTTTGTTGTTGATAAGTTTGGGGATAAATTAAACACAATCTCTTGCAATAAGCTTACAGATTGTGATTAAAACATTTATGTGAGATATGATTATCGTAACCTATCGGCTTGCAGTTGATAAAAATTCTTAAACCAAAGTTATGTGAAACAGTTATGAGAAGGTAAAATTTAGACAAAAATGCCAAAAATTATATTACGGAGATCTCCGTAATCTTCGAGGGTATTTTGTGGGTCTAAATCCCCAAACCCTTTCCCACATCCACGTCCGGCTTGGATCTCTCAAAATATTTACGTCTTGTTTCAGTGGCGGATCCAGGATTTTCCTAAGAAGGGGGCGGTACCCCTAAAGGGGGGCGGAACCCTGAATTGGGCGGAAAAATTAATCGTTTTAACCCAAAAATCGCTCAAGAATCCTTAATTTTGAGCAATATTTTGGGTTAATGGCGGCGGCCGCTTCCCCCTCCCCTCGCCCTCCTAAATCCGCCCCTGTCCTGTTTGGTATAAAATTTAATGAATGCTTTGTAGGTCCTTGCGTCTGCTTCTGCAGTACGGTATGCTCATCGAAGGATAAATCTTGCGGCGACAAATGCAAAGGCGGCGGGGGCGTGGGCGAAAGCAAGAGCAACGGGAAGGGCAAAGGCAAAAGCAAAGGAAAGGGAAGCGGCTTGCGCTTACGTCGAGACGCTCAACAGAGCAGCTCAAGCAGCTCAAACAGCAGCGGGTCTTCAAACAGCTCTTCGAGTAGTAGCAGCAGTTCTTCTAGTTCCAGCAGCTCAATCGAAATAACGCTAACAACGTCGGAAACACAGTTTCAGGGAAAAAAGCGTGGATCGTCGAAAACGCACGCAAGTACAAAAAATGCCCGGAAAGCACGTGCAGCTGCCCGTGCGTTTGCGGCAAAGGAGGTGGAAAGGAAAAACAGGATAAAAAAGGCGGCGATGACGGCGATGGAAGCGATAAAAATGATAAGAAAAAGAAGAAAAGCGGCGGCGAGAAAGGCAAAGGCAAACGGCGTTAACACGAGCATTTGATTAGTCGACGATTTTGTCACGCCCGGTAGTGGTCAATATATAATAATCATAATAATATAATATACTTTTCCATACTAGGTTACTCCGCGTGTCTATTTGCACGTCTGTTGAGCCCTTTATAATATTCATTTAGTAATATACTCGCCTGTCTCTGTGCAGGTCAGTCGAGTTTAATTAATAATCCGTAAGTCAATATACTTGGACCACCAACGGGCTGACCTTATGTTCGTTTAACCCTTTATTAACGGCACTTTATGTAGGGTAGTTCATTCGAAATCTCATTCATATTCGAATTCCCCATCCTTCAAAAAGTCTCCCTGATTTTTTTCGTGACTCTAGCTACAGTAGGACGTGAGAAAAAAAGTCCCATTTTTGGGACGGTCGTTAATAAGTGTATGTCCCATTTTTGGGATGGTCGTTAATAAGTTTACATGCAGGACGCTCGTCAATAAGTGTACATCCCATTTTTGCCATCATTTTTGCATGGAAAATTTTTGGGATTGACGTTCTCTATATAGTCTGATGTTGTTCCAAGGCGATTCTCTAGTTTAGATACATACAAGGTACATATAGGTAGGTATAGGTACCTATGTACCTAATTGGATTGTAAAGCAGCTGGTTTACATAGGTAGTATCAGGGACGGATGGGGGTCGACCACCCCCCATTGGTCCGAAGCAATGCGCATATTAACTATTTTTGGGCAATATTTGGGTAAAAACGGGCAATTTTTCCGCCCGAATACATAAGGGTCCCACCCCCCCTTAGGGGTACCATCCCTCCCCTTAGGAAAATCCTGGATCCGCCACTGGGTAGTATGTATGTACGTACAATTCTAAGAGAGAATTCAAGCAATTTCTGAAGGTAATAAAGGTCATGAAGACATCAAGAGAAAAACAGAGTTGCTTTTTCATGCTGTCACTTATGAGCGCGCGTCCCAAAAATGGGACTTTATTTTTCGATCTAAATTTCTCAAAGGGTATTAGCCGCATTTTAATTATTGAGATACCGTTAGAAAGCCCTGAATGAGCTCCACAGCTCATAAAAATTCCTGACCAGAGAAACAAAAAATTGTGGAATCCGGGACGACCAAAGTGGCGGACAAAAAGTGAGGTTATTTCAATACAGTATATTTCAAATTTCACACTACTAACATGAAAGAAAATACACATAAACCTGCAGATCTTGGACAATGCTTTCGAATGAACACTCGCACGCTTTATAAGATTCCATTGTTCTTGAGTTATTTTGCAGCAAACTTTGTGGAGGAAAATGGGACGGGCGTTAATAAAGGGTCAAAGTCTCCAGCTCGGACTGAGCTGTCTTGCGGATTGTGCAGCTGTATATTATTACGCGCACACGCAATAATAAAACCGGTGCTATTGGGCGAACCCGATAGCCTTTATCAGTGCTGACTCCTCACTTAGCAGTTATTACGTGCTAAGCTCGGACCTGTTCTCTTCAGATGTTATGTCCCTTCGATATAAGCGTTGAATTCCTGTTGTTCTAACGTGCGCATCAAGTGTCATTGGATTACTGTAGTAGTGTGTCGCATTTCTACCTGACAATTTGTCGTAAAAATGGCAAACGTAGGCACCGGTTTTTATTATACAAAATTCAAACTACTCAGTTAGCATGTATTCGGAGAATAAACGCGTATATTAAGCAAACTCAAAATTTGGCGAAAATGTTTAAATTTTCATTGTAATTGTACGTGAATTTGGGGTTTTTGCCAGAAATTTTATGTCTGTTGCCATGCGGAATGTATCCGCGTGAGGAATTCGATTGGATCATCTTTCGATTTTCGAACAAGGGTGAAGCAACGCTATCGTATTGAATTCCTCATATATGGGTGGGTGACTTCTAACTTTCCAGTGCCCACTTTTCCAATGCGTTGACTTAACCATCAAGCGAAAAATGAAGTAAAGGATTACATTCTATGCTCGCAAAAATTTAACAACAAAAAAAGGGAATTGTAGTCTGTTCACACAGCTTCGGTCATAAATTTTAAAACTATCCTTGAACAATGAGCTGACAGATTGCGAATATACCATTCATAGGTGGGCAGCACCAAAATTCTGGGGGGGGTGAAAATTTCGGGGGGGTGAAAAAATTTTCAAAGGTCAAAAAATGGTCTTAAAAGTGGTTGTATGGCGACAAAAACACCATTTTTCGACGTTTCTCATCAAGCACTATCCAATGGCATCAAAAAATTGCTGAAAAAGCAAAAAAAATTTTTTTCTGGGGGGGGTATTTTGATTTCTGGGGGGGTATTTCAACTTCTGGGGGATGCATACCCCCCAAACCCCCACACGCCCATGTGTGATACCATTGATCTGATATTTGGTTATCGTATCGTAATCCTCGGCTTACTGTCGATGAAAATTCTTAAAATTTATGGACGAACTTGTGTGAAACAGACTAAAGATCAATTTTATGACAAGTTTAAACTTTAATCATTAGACTTGCGAAGCATGTTTTACATCGGTAGGTATTTCTGAAATTTTCTTACTATAATCTCTTCCATTAACGGCCTATTTTTGCTCGACGAATTATTACTGTAGCACAAGATTTCACGGTTCTGGTTGTTGCGGCAGTTTGTTTGATTAGGGTTCATTTCTCCGCATAGGTCACTTCCGCCGCATAGTACAGTTCCGCCGCATATTATGGAATAATTGCTATATGCGCTACGATTTGCCAAAGTGAGGGGGGTGGACCCAACATAAAATGGTCTTATTTCTTGTAAACTTCGCTGAGATAGTCGGTAAAAACTGCATTTTCCTACATTTTTTAATACAAGGTCATGAAATAGGTACCTACTTTTCAATAATTTTCTACTATATTGGCAGAAAAAGTGTCATCTTTAGCCAAATTTAAGGTAATTTATGGTAAATAATTCTCACGACGCGAACCACCTACATTTTAAGACTTTCTTACATAAAAATGCAATTTTCTCACCAGGCAAATTCGTACTAGCTTCAATACTCGTACATTTAGTCTCACCAATACGAATATATACGGGGTTCAGTCACACCCCACTTATCCTCATATTTTCCTGTGTTCTATATTCATGTGTGATTGCATCTGTTAAAGACAATTTATAAAATCAGGTGCATGGAAGTGCTCATTCGTCTTAAATGACAACACTATGCAACAAAAATGAACTATTATTAAGACAATTATTTGATGACTAATAAAACATCGTTTTCAATTAATAACAGCAAACTAATTCGCGTTGTTAGCATCAAATTATTCGACAAAGAAAAGCTCATTTAAAATTCAATTTTTAATAGTGAATGCGTGGCAAAATTTTGCCTTACCTCATTTATTGATTGGAGTTTACAGGATGATCCAGAAAGGAACTGCTTATCCAACGCTGCATAATATGGCTTTATGACTAATAAATAGCTACGTAATAACTGAACTCAGTTATCTAAGTCGGACATAATATTTTTAAGTAAAAATTTTTTATTACATTTCGTAGTCGGACATTTTATTTTTTACTAAAAAACCTTTATTACATTCTGTTTAATTAAACGGAAACCCGTATAAATTTTATGTTTCAAATGCTGCATTACTCTGCTCTAAAATGCACTCTGTGTAATTAATAACGATAGCGACTGTTCCGTACTACTATGCAGCGGAAGATACCTATGCGGCGGAAGTGCATCCGACCCATTTGTTCGATGTGCCGCATGTTGAGCAAAGCACATCAAACATCGATGAAAAGAGTTTAGAGGAACTAGTAGCCACTAAAACATAATTAAAGTTTTTTATTTGTACAGTGAAAAAATAATGCAATAATAAGACTTCAGCGAAAATGAGCCATTTGTGATGGGACAGACTATAATATTATGTACGGAATTTTAATTTTTTTGCGAAGACTGCTGAAAAAATTCTTGCAGATATTACGCTCTTGTACAGAATGTTTTTCGCTGACTTTGCATTAGTTAATTATTATCTATTCATGAACTACGCTCAGCTTGGCCGATATGTAATCACAATTGTTATAAACAACTCTTTCGCTCATTTACTCGTACCTGCTAATTTATGTCTAAAATCGGTGAAATTTGATTGATTAAACTACCTATCCTTCTGTTATTCCTTCGTGCAGTAAGATACTTTCATCAAAAGCGCTTTGCAAGTCAAATTATCGGTAATTATTCTTCCTTCAGAAAATTCAGCATTTCACTACAAAAATTACGTGTATTAAAATGACATACATAAGTGCTAAATCAAAGTTTATCAAAATATCAATTGAAAAAATTATTTATTTGCATATTGAGACATAATTAAAATTGTTAAATTACATAGGTATCTGCGTTCGTATTAAAATTGTGAAATATATGATTACTGAAATTCCAGAAAAATGAACTCGCCTTCACTGACCTATAATTGTTAATCATACTATCTTTAAGAGCAACACTAAATTTAAAAAGATTAAATGCTAATATTGTCGAAAGCCTATAAAAACTGAAGAATGTACCAAAAAATGATAGGGAAATATGATGACTGTAAGATAAACTGTTAAATTTTCTAAAAGTTGTGAGTGTAGAAAACGTAGCAGGATTCGTTGCCAAGCACGTGACACACGTGACACATGTGCTTTTTGCCAACGAATGCCATGCTGATTTATATGGATTTTATCTACGTGTACGTCAAGTTTAACTAATAACGTCCGCAAATAGGCGTACCTACTCTTAAAATACAATTAGAACATATTTATTGGACATCGGCTAAAATTTTACAATCAAATCATATCCATTGCCTATCCCTTTTTATCCTTTTCTCCGGATTTTTTGTCCTTTTCTCCTGATTTTTTGTTCTTTTTGCCCTGATGACCCTTGCTGCAAGCAGAGCCACAGTTGCAATTGGATTCGGGGCAAGCTTTCAGGCCTCCCTCGTTTATCACAACCCATTCTTTTTGCTCGTTGGTTTTGGTTTCCAAAGCCGCGCAAGTTTCGCTCTCGGAGTCGCGCCGAAAGCGAAGCAAACGATCCTCCTTGCTGCCTTTCTTTTTGCCCTTATTCTCCTCGCTACTACCTTCCTCGCTACTTCCTTCCTCGCTACTTCCTTCCTCGCTACTTCCTTTCTTGCCCTTCTTGTGTCCGCTGCCGCCTTTTTTGCCCTTCTTCTCGCCACTGCCGCCTTTTTTGCCTCCACAGACTCGATTGCACAAGCAAACACAGTTGTCGCCACCGTCTCCTTCAAAAAATGCCTCGGACCTATACGTGTGTATTCAAGACCAGACGTGCACGTGGGGGTTAGAGGTCTAGATCCTAAGAATGGATAAATGGAAATTTTTGGAGGATAATAAGACAAAATGAAGCCGAAAATAGATGAAAATTAAAAATGTTATTCAAAAGTGTTTTCAATTGACCAGAAACTTTGTAATACCTTATTTTTAGCGCAATCTTAGCATTTGTACAAGTTTTTTAAGGTCATTTTGACCCTAAAAAAGTTCAATTTTTGACTCCTTACACCGACTGATTCCCAGATCGGCTATGCTTTGCATCTATGGTCAAGATAGGACTTCAGAAGATCGGATGAGAAGACCGTTAAAAATATTTCACCTTAAATTCCATTCTTCCGTTTTTTGTATGAGCAAACTCGGCTCACTATGAATACGCTGTGACTTTAGCAGAAAGTCCTTTTGTTTATTAAGGATCAAGCCAAAGTTCTGTGGATAAAAGTCATGCGTATTTTCATGCCGTATTTTTGATGATTTTTTCAACTTGGAAAAGTCTGGAAATAAGCCATTTTTCCCTTTTTACCCGAAAAAAACAAATGAAGTGGACCAATTTTTTGTGAAAAATGGACCAATTTTTCCATAATTCTATGGATCCACCCGCGAAATTTAATTAATTAAAACACGGAAACATTCACGAGCTAATCACAAAATCCTAGAATTTTCATTTTAAGTTTATAATTTCTCGTTACAACGATCAAGATAACTGCAACAATGCAAGCTTTATAACATAGTAAGATGCTTGCAGAATTTTCTCCTGAGTCGTCGTCGATCCAAGAAGGTTCTTAACTTAAGTAAGTCATATCGGATTATTTTGAACTTGTGACTTTTCCTTATTTTTACACTTTGCAGCAATCTTTCTCCAGTCAGGAGAAGCGCTCATGTTAGAAATAGCAAATATGCAAAATTATGTAAATTTATAGCTCACTATATCACAGGTAGCGCGTTAGGGCGTACCAATAATATACTTGGGTACCCCAACATGAGGGTAACGTCCAAACACGGCCACCATCCCAACATGGCCACCGTTCCAACACAGCCACTGTCCGAACACGGGCACCGTCCCAACACGGCCACCGTCCCAACATATCCACCGTCCCAACACAGCCACCGTCCCAACACGGCCACCGTCTCAACACAGCCACCGTCCCAACACGGCCACCGTCCCAACACGGCCACCGTCCCAACACAGCCACCGTCCCAACACGGCCACCGTCCCAACACGGCCACCGTCCCAAGACAGCCACCATCCAAACACGGCCACCGTCTCAACACAGCCACCGTCCCACCACGGCCACCGTCCCAACACGGCCACCGTCCCAACATAGCCACCATCCCAACACAGCCACCGTCCTAACACGGCCATTGTCCCAGCACGGCCACCGTCCCAACACGGCCACTGTCCCAACACAGCCACCGTCCTAATACGGCCATCGTCCCAACATGGCCACCGTCCCAACACGGCCACCATCCCAACATAGCCACCGTCTCAACAAAGCTACTATCTCAACAAGGCTACCACCACACGTGGGACCCCAGAATTTAATTTTTGAAATTTTCTTTTGCTATTATTTCGATTTTTTGATGCCACTGGATAGTTCTCGATGAGAAACGTTGAAAAATGGTCTATTCTTTCGCAATACCACCATTTTTAAGACCATTTTTGACCTATAAAAATTTTGCACCCCTTCCCCCAGAATTTTGGTGCTGTCTACCTGTGGCCACCACCAATTCATTCTAATCAGTGGATCCGTAAGTAGGTATTAATAGTATAGGACTGTAATAGATAAGTTTTAATACGTAGATTTGTACCTCAGCGAGGCGGCAAATCAGACAGGCTGTTCTATTGTGTTGCAAGCTTCTCCGCTGGAATTACATAGACAATGGCATCACATGCATAAGTAATGTATCACATCTGAACTGCATGATTTATGCATGTAGTTAGAAGACTAATTTTAGTCATCAATTTAATTGCTGCCACTTGTATATCCATGCCTAATTACCTTCCCTGTAATTAAGTATTAATACCTACTTAGATGATTAAAATACAGTGGTAGTGGCCTTGTTGAGATAGTGGCTTTGTTGGGACGGTAGCCATGTTGGGACGGTGGCATTGTTGGGAATTTTGGTGGTCGTGTTGGGACGGTGGCCGTGTTGGGACTGGTGGCCATGTTGGGACTGGTGGCCATGTTGGGACACAATCCATATGAGCCCCCTATAGCTATAACGGGACACATCTGGAAGGTGCGGTTTTTTAAAGATAGAAAATCGGACAGATTTGGCAGACTTTTTCTTTTACACTTAATTCCGAGTGTCTAATGAGCGTGTAAAGTTTGGGCATAACTTTATAAGATATACAAATCTTTGACGGTTTTTAGCCATCTAAGACACAACTCAGCATACATGCCTCATAGAATTTAATGATATAGAGTTGTAGGAAATTGAATTCTCGAAATATATGTCTTTTTGAATTTCGTATCAGTTCTCGAGGGAGAGTGAAAAGAAATTAAAAATTTGCTGCCGTAAAGACAGATTTTGGTTGCGTTTTTGCCTTCTTAATGTCTACCAACAACTCCGCTTAAAAGCTCCAAGAAAGTTTTTCTCGTAGAAATGTACTACGGCTTAAGGGCTACTTTTTGCTTTCCAGCAAATTCTTACACATTCAATACAGAGTTAGATCTAAGGGGTTTGAAGTTTACACACAAGTGGATGATGTAAAAACGGATTTTGTCTAAGATTTCTCCAACAACTTTTTCGGTTATACGTCGGGATAATAAATAAAATTAAAATAAAGTACGTTTTAATGGCTACAAGTCGCAGCAAACTGCGTTTGAAAAATGCTGGATTCTGTTATTTGTGGGGTGTGAAGTTCGAAATCAGGGGTATTAAATGGTCGAAAAAACACTTTTTCTCTTATTTTGATTGATTATTATCTCAAATATTTTGCGGAATAAAAGTTTTCTGCACACAAACGTACTACGATTTAAAGCCTACAAACTAGCTTGAATTAAATTTCTTTACATTCAGTGAGGAATTAGGTTCAGATTTTTAAAGTTTACAATGTAGTGGATGATGGAAACTACATTTTTCCCGTTTTTTGTTGTCACTTTCTCCGTTTAGAAGTCGGTATAGGTCGAATAGAATGAAAACAATGTTAGGGGCACACGTCACAGCAAATAGTGTTTATTTACATCAATATTTAGCTTTTTCCGGAAGTGGTTTTTTCCGCCAGCTTCTCTGCTTATGAGCCTGGAAATGATCTCATGTCTAAAAACGTATTAGGAATCAAACTTCATACGCCAGTCGGGCGCGTTGGTTTCACACTCAACAGTGGTGTAAAGCGGTTTTCATATAATACTTAATTGTCTTCAGGCAATTGTGGTGGCCAAACTCTTTCATTAATGTTTAATGTAAAATTATAGTAATTTCAGAATTACGAATCCGTATAAAATTTTTACACTCTGTAGATGTATAAAAATTACACTGCAAATTAACATTACTTCTAAAAACTTACGGAAGCTATTTTTTAAAATGTTCTACGTAGCGTCAGAATTACGAACCTGATTGTTAATTCCCTTTACACTCAGTAGTTGTGTAAGGATTGCACTATTCATTTACTGTTGATGTGTAGTTTAATCTACAAATTTATTTTACGTCTGGATCGTTGTAAAACGTAAATTCTTTTTCTTAATATGTTCCATAAGGTCAGGATTACGAATCTGATTGTATGTTCTCTTTATACCCAGTAGCTATGTTAAGATTACACTTAAAATTAAATTTAGTTTCAGAGTGTTTCAGAAGCTTATTTTTTCAAAATGATCCATGTAACATTAGGATTACGAATCTGAGCGTAAGTGTTCTTTACACCCAACATTTTCGTAAGGTTTTTGCTGAAAACCTTTGACCTCTTTTAATAAGGTACGGTTGTCTTGTTAAAAAAGATAATGCTGATGTTCAAAACAATATTGTTTTCCGCCTTCTTGGACCGCTGTCATTATTGTGGCATGCTGTCGTATATGTGTACTGACTGATTTGCTGAAATCAAGCTAATTAAAAGTATGGTACAAGCAAAGAAAAATGCTCCAATGGAACAAAAAAGACGAACATACTTTGGATTGTAGATAATTAAGGATATATAAGGAGGGGACTAGGAAAAAGCTATCTAAGTATTTGCTCAAAGTCGCAAAATCTATTAAAAATCAGATTTTCTCTAAGCAACGCAAAAAGTCGAGGTATATTCTGATTCCTCTCCTATCACATTTTTTATAATCCACAACACCAAGTATATTCGTCCTTTTTCCATCGGAGCATCTTTCTTTGCTAGTTCATTCCTATTGTCACAAGAAAGCAATTTTAGAAGAATAGTAGTTACATTACAAATCCTCATTTTATATCATATTTCTGCACATAACGGACGTACTGCGCTGTTTTGTGCATTTCAAATTCATTAGTTAATCGGCTTAATTCATTAGCAGATTAACGAGCACACTAAGTTTATTGAGGAAAGATGCAATAAACAACTTCTGACCCGAAAAATTCTATTAGAGGAAAATTTCTGACTTTTTTAATTCTTCTTCATGCAATACTGACTTTTTTAATTCTTTCTCGTGCAATAATGTGAACGTCCCTTTTTTAACCCACAATCCGATGAAATAATTATTTTTTGGGAGAAAATATTGAAAGATATTTTGCGCGGCTCCACTTCGTTCAATTTTTTGTCTGTGAAAAGGAAACAATGAGTTCAAAGGCTGGATAAAACAGATTTATTAAGTGATATTCTCGAAAGTCGTATTTTACTTATTTTTATATTTTGTCTGCTTCTTGTTTTATGTTTATATTTCATTTTATCTATTTTCTAGAAATGCTATTTTCTATTCTAATAGTTATTATATTCTAATATTTTATTTACAAAATTTTTATTGCGTCACTTACCGTCGTTGCTGTCTTTTGATTCTGGGTCGGCGTATGTAAATAATAAAATCGTTAAAAATACTAATAATGATAACCACAATCGCATATTCTTTGATTTAGGAAATACTAAGTGCAAAAAGTTTTTCAGCAGCTCTGATACAGTTGATGCAGTATTGACACTGACTCTTATTTGTTGTCCTTAAACGATCCTGGATAATGTGCTGGAGGTCGAGTTTCTCAATCACTTTTTACACGAAAAATGTCCTGTTATTGACATTCAATTTTCATTTGTCAGCGTTTGACTCGTGAAATTTGTTTACAGGAATGGTGATCAGTGGCGTATTTTTATTTTTACAATTCGATGGATGCGCTGTCGCATTATAATTTTTGTTGTGAGGCGAATAGTGAAAACCTATTTTTTCTTTATTTACAATCGGTAAGTCTTTTTCGATTGAAATTTCGATCAATAATACATTTTCGAATCGGAAAAAATTTTGTGTGTAGAAATGGTAAGTGGGAATCGTATCAATGGGTTTCTATCACAAGAAAGTATGATTTTCCTCTCTGGAAGTGAAAATTACTCAATTTTTCGGAGGAAATTTCAAATCGAAATTATCGTAAATCACACTATACAATAAATGCACATACGAGTCATTCAAAATAAAGTAATTATGGAGTCGTATGCACGAGTTCGTACAAAGTGAAGCGATTTTAGTATCGAAAAATAATTTTATATAGGTACATCACTAGCTTGCTTTGGGAACTGGTTTGAAGATTTTGGGGCGCAAAACAGTGATTATAAAAGAAATCGTGAGAAAATAATAATGTAATCTGAAAAGGGGAAGGGAAAACAAGGTTCAAATACGGTAGTTCATACCCCGAAACGGGTTTCTCTTGAAGGGAATAGACCAAAATCCCCCCACACCGTTTTTGAAAAAAATTTTCTCTTATTGATATTGGTTTTTGGCGTAAAACAGGATTTGCAAGAGGTCACAGAGTCTGAGATAGGTTTTGGCTCGACTGATATTTTTTTCAAGAAGCTAATATCAAGCTGATGGCCCGACACGTGTTTTTACTCCTAAATCCGAGCAATTATCTAATAGCTTGAATAACAATTTTAATTTGGTGTGCTTCTTCTGGGTTACACCGTTCCCGGCCCAGAATCAGTTCTAGTCACAATATATATATATATATATATATATATATATATATATATATATATATAGTGCCGCTCAAAAGTTTAAGGCCACTTCAATTGATTACTCCAAAATCCATTGGGTTTTCCAATCCCTTTTAACCACGAAATTTAAAGGCCTAAATTTAACTTAGACGAAATTTCGAAATTATTCTTCTCCGCTGATTTCAAAAAATTTTGTAATCTTAAATTTTGTTCACTACTAGCTTATTTATTACGGATCAATTCCGCTCCATTTTGCTGGCCTTTTGATCAAAAATCGGTTCTATGTTTAAGGATACTAAACTAGCAGAGAAAAATGCTCCGATGGCACAAAAAAGATGAATATACTTGGAATTGGGGATTATTAACGAAGTAAAAGGAGGGGACTAGGAAAAATCTACCTAGAGTCGCAAAATCTGCTAAAAATCATGTTTTCCGTAAGCAGCGACCAACAGATTTAAATAAATATTTAACCATAAAATGATTGAAAAAGCAGCGCATTAGCTACACAGTAGCTATGGAAAATGGTGTTGAGTAAACTGACAGTCATTCTAAGCCAATTGAATTAATGGTTTAAAACTGTAGGAAACAAGTAAGTTGACTTGAAACAGACTTAATTTGGGTACACTAGCAGCCTTAACGATTATGTGCACTAATCAATCGGCCCCTACTTTGCTTGCTTTAATGCTCAAAACAAAATAAAACAACTTTAAATACAATACCACTTACTTTTTTATCAATCAGGATACGAAGCTAGTCAGCGTTGCTACTTGCCAGCAATTTGAAAAGATAAACATTACAGATTCCGTTTATACAATCTTATCTGAAACTTTGAACATTATTTAAAAAGACACTTTTTTTAGAGGCAACAGAATAAACATCGATTTTTTGCGTTGCTCAGACAAAGTATGATTTTAAGCGGATTTTGCGACTTTAGGTAGACTTTTCCTAGTCTCCTCCTTTTACATCCTAAATAATCCACAATTCCAAGTAAATTCATCTTTTTTGTTCCATTGGAGCATTTTTCTTTGCTAGTACCCTACTTTTAATTAGCTTGATTTGAGCAAATCAGTCAGTACACATATACGACAGCATGCCACAATAATGACAGCAGTCCAAGAAGGCGGAAAACAATATTGTTTTGAACATCAGCATTATCTTTTTTTAGCAAGACAACCGTACCTTGTTGAAAGAGGTCAAAGGTTTTCAGCAAAAACCTTACGAAAATATTGGGTGTAAAGAACACTTACGCTCAGATTCGTAATCCTAATGTTACATGGAACATTTTGAAAAAATTAAGCTTCTGCAACGCTCTGAAACTAAATTTAATTTTAGGTGTAATCTTTACATAGATACTGATTATAAAACGAACATACAATCAGCTTCGTAATCCTGACCTTATGGAACATATTAAGAAATTAATTTACGTTTCACAACGACCCAGAAGTAAAAAAATTTGTAGTGTAAACTACACATTAACAATAAATGAATAGTGCAATCCTTACACAACTACTGAGTGTAAAGGAAATTAACAATCAGGTTCGTAATTCTGACGCTACGTAGAACATTTTTAGAAAATAGCTTCCGTTGGTCTCTAAAAGTAATGTTAATTTGCAATGTAATTTTTACACATCTACAGAGTGTAAAAATTTTATTCGGATTCGTAATTCTGAAATTACTATAATTTTACAATAAACATTAATGAAAGAATTGAGCTGCCACAATTGCCTGAAGACTAATAAGTATGATATGTAAACCACTTTACACTACTGTTGAGTGTAAAACAAACGAGCTCGACTGGCGTATGAAGTTTGATTCCTAATACGTTTTTAGACTTGAGATCATGTCCAGGCTCATAAGCACAGAAGCTGGCGGAGAAAACCACCTCCGAAAAAAGCTAAATATTGATGTAAATAAACGCAATTTGCTGTGACGTGTACCCTTAACATTGTTTTCATTCTATTCGACCTATCCCGACTTCAAAACGGAGAAAGTGATAACAGAAAACGGAAAAAACGTAGTTTCCATCATCCACTACATTGTAAACTTTAAAAATCTGAATCTAATTCCTCACTGAATGTAAAAAGAATTTAATTCAGGCTAGTTTATAGTCTTTAAATCGTAGTACGTTTGTGTGTAGAAAACGTTTATTCCGCAAAATATTTGAGATAGTAATCAATCAAAATAAGAGAAAAGCGATTTTTCGTCCATTTAACACCTCTTGATTTCGAACTTTACACCCCCACAAATAACTGAATCCAGCATTTTTTGAACGCGGTTTGTTGCGACTTGTAGCCATTAAAACGTACTTTATTTTAATTTTATTCAATTATTCCGACTTATAACCGGAAAAGTTGTTGGAGAAATCTTAGACAAAATCCGTTTTTTTAATTCATCCACTTGTGTGTAAACTTTAAACCCCTTAGATCTAACTCTGTATTGAATGTGTACAAATTTTCCGGAAAGCAAAAAGTAGCCCTTGAGCCGTAGCAAATTTATACGAGAAAAACTTCCTTAGAGCTTTTAAGCGAAGTTGTTGGCAGACATTAAGAAAACAAAAACGCAACCAAAATCTGTCTTTACAACAGCAAATTTTCAATTTCTTTTCACTCTCCCTCGAGAACTGATACGAAATTTAAAAAGACATATATTCCGAGAATTCAATTCCCTACAATTCTATACCATTAAATTGTATGAGGCATGTATGCTGAGTTGTGTCTTAGATGGCTAAAAACCGTCAAAGATTTGTATATCTTATAAAGGTATGCCCAAACTTTACACGCTTATTAGACACTCGGCATTAAGTGTAAAGAAAAAGTCTGCTAAATCTTTCCGATCATCTATCGTTAAAAAACCGCACCTTCCAGATGTGTCCCGTTATAGCTATGTAGGGGGTTCATATGGATTGTGTCCCAACATGGCCACCAGTCCCAACATGGTCACCAGTCCCAACACGGCCACTGTCCCAACACGGCCACGAAAATTCCCAACAATGCCACCGTCCCAACATGTCCACCGTCTCAACAAAGCCACTATTTCAACAAGGCCACTATCACTGTATTTTAATCAGCTAAGTAGGTATTAATACTTAATTACAGGAAGGTAATTAGGCATGGATATACATGTGGCAGCAATTACATTGATGACTAAAATTAATTTTCTACATGCATAAATCATGCAGTTCAGATGTGATACATTACTTATGCACGAGATGCCTTTGTCCATGTAATTCCAGCGGAGAAGCTTGCTACACAATATAACAGCCTGTCTGATTTGCCGCCTCACTGAGGAACAAATCTACGTATCAAAACTCATCAATTACTTTCCTATACTATTAATACCTACTTACGGATCCACTGATTAGAATAAATTGGTGGTGGCCATAGGTAGGCAGCACCGAAATTCTGGGGGAAGGAGGTGCAAAATTTTTTAAAGGTCCAAAAATGGTCTTGAAGATGGTGGTATTGCGAAAAAAGACCATTTTTCAACGTTTCTCAGCGAGCACTATCCAGTGGCATAAAAAAATCGCGAAAAAAGCAAAAGAAAATTTCAAAAATTAAATTCTGGAATTCCACGTATGGTGGTGGTAGCCTTGTTGAAATAGTGGCTTTGTTGGGACGGTGGCTATGTTGGGACGGTGGCCGTGTTGGGACGGTGGCCGTGTTGGGACGGTGGCCGTGTTGGGACGGTGGCCGTGTTGAAACGGTGGCCGTGTTGGGACAGTGGCCGTGTTGGGACGGATTACCGGAAAATTGCTCGCCAACAATTGCTCGAGAACAATTGCTCGCCACCAATTGCTCGCCTAGCAATTGCTCGCCCAGCAATTGCTCGCCCAGCAATTGCTCGCCCAGCAACTGCTCGCCCAGCAATTGCTCGCCCAGCAATTGCTCGCCCAGCAATTGCTCGCCCAGCAATTGCTCGCCCAGCAATTGTCGCCCAGCAATTGATCGCCCAGCAATTGCTCGCCCAGCAATTGCTCGCCCAGCAATTGCTCGCCCAGCAATTGCTCGCTGAGCATTGCTCGCCCAGAAATCGCTCGCCAAACAATTTCTCGCCAATCACCAACAATTGTAGCCATACGATTACTTGCTGAGCAATTGCTCACCAGTGAATTGATCACATGGGAACCGCTCCCTGGGCATTGTTTCTTCTCATTTATTTGAATCAGCAATTGTCATTCTATATCGGAAACACGCTTTAAAAATGGAAGGTGTGTTAACTCCAAAAATTGACCGCCCCGGGTCTTGTAATCATCTGGTCTGAACAAAATGGTATGATTGAGTTCAATTCAGTTCTGCTGTGATGTTGCATACATTTGCGCTCATACATTTATCTATGTACAGATTGTTTCGTTTTGGTAGGAAAGAGAGAAGAAGCAGTAGTTCCAGTTTGAAAGTATTCATTTTTAGTGTACTAAAATGATTTTTGATTCATTCAATCTTAATTTTAAGTTTCAATGCACTCAATAAAGTCGACAGGTGCTCACTACCGCCAGGCGATTGCTCGCCAATCACCTGTGATTAGTCGAGAAATGCATTTTTAAGTTTTTTTAATTCATTCGATCACTTACAAGCTGATCATTGAAGCAAAATAATTCAAGTCGGAAATTTTCCCGATCACAGCAGAACTAAATTGTACTTAATTACACAATTTTGTTCAGACCGGATCATTACAAGATCCGGGAACGGTCGATTTTTGGAAGGAACGCAGTTCCATCTTTATAGCGTATACGATTCCAATATAGAATGCCAATTGCTGATTTGAAGAAATGAGAAGCAACAATGCTTAGGGAGCGATTACCATGTGATCAATTCACTGGCGAGAAATCGCTCAGCAAGTGATCGTTCGGCTAGCAATTGTTGGTGATTGGCGAGCAATTGTTAAGCGAGCAATTGTTCGTCGAGCAATTTATTTGGCGAGTAATTGTTGGCGAACAAAGGTTGGCGAACAATAGTTGGCGGGCGAGCAATTGCTGGGTGAGCAATTGCTGGGCGAGCAATTGCTGGGCGAGCAATTGCTGGGCGAGCAATTGCTGGGCGAGCAATTGCTGGGCGAGCAATTGCTGGGCGAGCAATTGCTGGGCGAGCAATTACTGGGCGAGCAATTGCTGGGCGAGAAATTGCTGGGCGATCAATTACTGGGCGAGCAATTGCTGGGCGAGCAATTGCCGGACGAGCAATTGCTGAGCGAGCAATTGTTGGCGAGCAATAGTTCTCGAGCAATTGTTGACGAGCAATTTTCCGCACACGGTTATAACGGTGGCTGTGTCGGGACGGTGGCTATGTTGGGACAGTGGCCGTGTTGGATCGGTAGCCGTGTTGGGACGGTGGCTGTGTTGGGACGGTGGCCATGTTGGGACGGTGGCCGTGTTGGGAATTTTGGTGGCCGTGTTGTGATGGTGGCCGCGTTGGGACTGGTGGCCATGTTTGGACGTTACCCTCATATGTTGGGGGTACCCAAGTACATATATTATTGGTAAGCCCTAACGCGCTACCTATGATATAGTGAGCTGGCTTGATCCTTGCTAAACAAAAGGACTTTCTGTCAAAGTTACAGCGTATTCATAGTGAGCCGAGTTTGCTCATACGAAAAACGGAAGTGTGGAATTTAAGGTGAAATTTTTTTAACGGTCTTCTCATCCAGATCCTCTAAAGTCCTATCTTGACCATAGATGCAAAACATAGCCGATCTGGGGGTCAGTCGGTCTAAGGGGTTAAAAATTGAGCTTTTTTAGGTCAAAATGACCTTGAAAAACTTGCACAAGCGTTAAGATTGCGCTAAAAGTAAGGTTATCACAAAGTTTCTGGTCAATTGAAAAAACTTTTGAATAACATTTTAAATTTTCATCTGTTTTCGGCTTCATTTTGCCTTCTCATCCTCCAAAATTTTCCATTTATCTATTCTTGGCACGTCTAGTCTTGAATACAGACGTGCTCGACTGGTCTTGAATACCCACGTATGTTTCTGAGGCATTTTTTATAGGAGACGGTAGCGACAACTGCGTTTGCTTGTGCAATCGAGTTATTGGAGGCAAAAAAGGCGGCAGTGGCGAGAAGAAGGGCAAAAAAGGCGGCAGCGGACACAAGAAGTGCAAGAAAGGAAGTAGCGAGGGAGGAAGTAGCGAGGAAGGAAGTAGCAAGGAAGGTAGTAGCGAGGAGAATAAGGGAAAAGAAAGGCAGCAAGGAGGATCGTTTGCTGCACTTTCGGCGCGACTCCGAGAGCGAAACCTGCGTGGCTTTGGAAACTAAAACCAACGAGCAAAAAGAATGGGTTTTAATAAACGAGGAGGGCCTGAAAGCTTGCCCCGAATCCAATTGCAACTGCGGCTCGGCTTGCGGCAAAGGTCATCAGGCAAAAGGACAAAAATTCGGAGAAAAGGATAAAAGGATAGGCAATGGATATGATTTGATTGTCAAATTTTAGCCGATGTCCAATAAATATGTTCTAATTGTATTTTTAGAGTAGGTAAGCCTATATGCGGACGTTATTAGTTAAACTTGACGTACACGCAGATAAAATCCATATATTAGCATGGCATTAGTTGGCAAAAAGCACATGTGTCACGACGTATGTCACGTGTTTGGCAACGAATCCCGCTATGTTTTCTACACTCAACAACATTTGGAAAATTTAGCAGTTTATCTCGGAGTCATCATATTTCCTTATCATTTTTTTGGTACATTCTTCAGTTTTTATAGGCTTTGACAATATTAGCATTCAACCTTTTTAAATTTAGTGTTGCTCGTAAAGAAAGTATGTTCAACAAACATGGGTCAGTGAAGGCGAGTTCATTTTTCTGGAATTTCAGTAATCATATATTTCACAATTTTGATACGAACGCAGATACCCATGTAATTTAATAATTTTAATTATGTCTCAATATGTAAATAGTTAATTTTTCATTTAATATTTCAATAAACTTTAATTTAGTACATATGTATGTCATTTTAATACACGTAATTTTTGTAGTGACATGCTGAATTTTCTGAAGGAAGATTAATTACCGATATTAAAATTTGACTTGTAAAGCGCTTTTGATGAAAGTAGCTTACTGCACGAAGGAATAACAGAAGGATAAGTAGTTTAATCAATCGAATTTCACCAATTTTAGACATAAATTAGCTGGTACGAGTAAATGAGCGAAAGAGTTGTTTATAACAATTGCAATTACATATCGGCGAAGCTGAGCGTAGTTCATGAATAGATAATTAATCAACTAATGCAAAGTCAGCGAAAAACATTCTGTACAAGAGCGTAATATTTGCAAGAATTTTTTCAGCAGTCTTCGCGAAAAAATTAAAATTACGTACATAAAATTATAGTCTATCCCATTACAAACGGCTCATTTTCGCTGAAGTCTTATTAATGTATGATTTTTTCACTGCACAAATAAAAAACTTTAATTATGTTCTAGTGGCTACTAGTTCCTCTAAACTCTTTTCATCGATGTTTGATGTGCTTTGCTCAACATGCGGCACATCAAACAAACTGCAGCAACAAATAGAACAGTAAAATGTTATGCTACAGTAATAATTCGTCGAACAAAGATAGGCCGTTACTGGAACAGATTATAGTAAGAAAAGTTCAGACATTCCTACCTATGTAAAAATTGCTTCGCAAGCCGTAATGATTAAAGTTCAAACTTGTCATAAAATTGATCTGGTCTGTTTCACACAAGTTCGTGTATAAATTATAAGAATTTTCATCGACAGTAAGCCGAGGAGGGCTACGATAACTATATATCAGATCAATGCTATAGTCGCAATCTGTCAGCTTATTGTTCAGGGATAGTTTTAAAATTTATGACCGAAGTTGTGTGAAACAGACTATAATTCTCTTTTTTGTTGTCAAATTTTTGCGAGCATAGAATGAAATCATTTACTTGATTTTTCGCTTGACGGTTAAGTCAACGCGTTGGAAAAATGGGAACTGGAAACTTCACCCACCCATAGATGAGGAATTCGATACGATAGCGTTGCTTCGCCCTTGTTCGAAAATCGAAAGATGATTCAATCGAATTCCTAGCGGATACATCCCGCGTGGCAACGGACATAAAATTTCTGGCAAAAACCGCTGACTTTGCATTAGTTAATTAATGATATCATGAACTACGCTCAGCTTGGCCGATATGTATTCACAATTGTTATAAACAACTCTTTCGCTCATTTACTCGTACCTGCTAATTTATATCTAAAATCGGTGAATTTGATTGATTAAACTACTTATCCTTCTGTTATTCCTTCATGCAGTGAGCTACTTTTATCAAAAGCGCTTTGCAAGTCAAATTTTTATATCGGTAATTAATCTTCCTTCAGAGAATTCAGCATGTCACTACAAAAATTACGTGTATCAAAATTACATACATAATTACTGAATTAAAATTTATTGAAATATTGAATTAAAAATTAATAATTTACATATTAAAACATAATTAAAATTATTAAATTACATATGTAGGTATATGCGTTCGCATTAAAATTGTGAAATATATAATTAGGTACTGAAAATCCAGAAAAATGAAGTCGCCTTTACTGACCTGTGTTTGTTCATCTTATTCTCTTTAAGAGCAAAACTAAATTTTAAAAGATCGAATGCTGTATATTGTCGAAAGCGTTTAAAAACTGTAGAATGTACCAAAAAAATGATAAGGAAATATGATGACTTCAAGATAAAACGTTAAATTTTCTAGATGATGTGAGTGTAGAAAAATAGCGGGATTCATTACCCAACACGTGACACATGTGCTTTTTGCCAGCTAATGCCATGTTAATATATGAATTTTATCGACGTTAACGTCAAGTTTAACTAACAACGTCCGCATTCAGGCGTACCTACTCTTAAAATATGTACAATTGGAACGTATTTATTTATCACCGGCCGAAATCTGACTATCAAATCATATCCATTGCCTATCCCTTTTTATCCTTTTCTCCGGATTTTTTGTCCTTTTCTCCTGATTTCTTGCCTTTTTTGCCCTGATGACCTTTGCCGCAAGCCGAGCCGCAGTTGCAATTGGATTCGGGGCAAGCTTTCAGGCCTCCCTCGTTTATCACAACCCATTCTTTTTGCTCGTTGGTTTTGGTTTCCAGAGCCACGCAAGTTCCGCTCTCAGAGTCGCGCCGAAAGCGAAGGAAACGGTCCTCCTTGCTGCCTTTCTTTTTGCCCTTTTTATTCTCGCCACTTCCTTTCTTGCCCTTCTTGTCGTCGCTGCCGCCTTTTTTGTCCTTCTTCTCGCTACTGCCGCCTTTTTTACCTCCACAAACTCGATTGCACAAGCAAACGCAGTTGTCGCCACCGTCTCCTTTAAAAAATGCCTAGAACCATATATGGGTAGTCAAGACCAGACATGCACGTTGGGGTTTAGGACTCTGGACCCCAAGAATATAGAAGTAGAAAATTTTGGAGAATAATGAGGCAAAATGATACCAAAAATAGACGAAAATTGAAAATGTTAGATGAGAATTTTTAAAATTGACCAGAAACTCTATAATAATTTCATTTTAGCGCTATCGTAGCGCTCTTACAAGTTTTTAAGGTCATTTTGAGGACTTTAGAGGATCTGGATGAAAGAACCGTGAAAAATTTTTCACCTAAAATTCCATACTTCAATTCCCATAAATTCGCAAGAGCTCATGAACTCGGCTCGCTTTGAATACGTCGTGAATTAAGCAGAAAGTCGTTTGGTTTAGAAAGGATCAAGTCAAAAGTTCTGCGGACAAAAATCATGCGTACTTTCGTGCCGTATTTTCGCAGATTTTTTCTACTTGGAAAACTCTGATAACAAGCAACTTCTCATTTTTTACCCAAAAAAGCAGAGCGGCTGTTTGTGAAAAGAACATCAGTTCTTACATAGTTCTATGGATCCTCCTACGAAATTTAATCAATTAAAACTCATAACTACTCACGAGCTAATCGCAAAATCCAAGAATTTTTATTTCAAACTTATAATTTATCATTACTACATCAACATAACTGCAACAATGCAAGCATTATAACATTGCGACATGCTTGCGGAATTTTCTCCTCAGTCGTCGTCGATCCAAGAAAATTCTTCACTTGAGTGAATCATATCGAATTATTTTGAACTTGTGACTTATTCTTATTTATACACCTTGCAGCATTCTTTCTCCAGTCAGGAGAGGCGCTCATGTTAGAGATCGCAAATATGCAAAATTATGTAAATTTACAGCTCACTTTATCATACGTAGCGCGTTAGAACGTACCTATAATATACTTGGCTACCCCTAAAATATGAGCCCCCTAAAGCTATAACTGGACAAATCTGGAAGGAGCGGTTTTTTTCAAAGATAGATATTCAAGAGAGATTTTACAGACTTTTTTATTTACACTTTATACCGAGTGTCTAATGAGCGTGTAAAGTTTTGGCGTTTCGTTATAACATATACATATCTTTGACGTTTTTTTAACCACCTTGTACACAACTCAGCATACATGTCTCATACAATTTAATGGTGTAGAATTGTAGAAAATTAAATTTTCTAAATACGCATTTTTCTGTTTTTTTTAATTCCGCATTAGTTCTCGAGAGGGAGTGTAAAGAGTGTAAAAATTTGCAGTTATAGAGACAGATTTTGGTTGTCTTTTTGCCTTCTTGATGTCTGCCAACAACTCCAATTGAAAGTCCTATAGAATTTTTCTGATAGAAATGTACTACGGCTCGAGAGCTACTTTTTGCTTACTAGCAGACTTTTGTACATTCAATACGGATTTAAATCCAGGGGTTTAAACTTTACACACAGGTGGGTGATGTGAAAAACAGGTTTTGTCTAAGATTTCTCCACCAACTTCTCCGGTTATAAGTTAGGAGAAATAAAATAAAATAAAAATAAAGTACGTTTTAAGGGCTACACGTCGCAGCAAATTGCGTTCAAAAAACGCTGTATTTAGTTATTTATGGGGGTGTGAACTTCGAAATCAGAAGTGTAATTTTGAGGGAAAAACGCGTTTCTTTTCTCTATTTTTATTGAATATCTCAAATATTTTTGTCCGTTTTTCGTTCACCATTTCCTCCATTTAGAAGTCGGGATAGGTTGAATAGAAAATTAATAAAGTACTTTCTAAGGCGTACACGTCACAGCCAATTGCGTTTATTTTCATGAATATTTATCTTTCGGGAGATGTAAATTCAAAAATTTGGGTTTGTTGAACATGTTTCCGTCTTGTTTTTCTGCCAACTTCTCCGATCAGGAGTCTGGAAATGATCACAAGTCTAAAACTCTACCAGAAATCAAACGTCTTAGCCAGTCGGGCGCGTTTGTTTTCACTCATCAGTGGTGTAAAGTGGTTTATATCTGATGTTTATTTGTCTTCAGGCCAGTGTGATGACTTAATTTTTTCATCAATGTTGATTTTAATATCAGAGTAACATCAGAATTACAAAACCGACTAAAATCTCCTGTACACTCTGTAGTTGTTTAAAAATTACACTGCAAATTTACTTTAGTTCTAGAGCCTTACGGTACTTTTTTCCAAAATTTTCTACGTAGCGTCAGAATAACGAATCTGATCGCCAGTTTTTGTTACATTCAGTAGCTCTTAACGGTTTGTACTATTCATTTATTGTTAATGTGCTGTCTACACTATAAATTTCTTTTACTTCCAGAGCGCTGTAAAATGTAAATTTTTTAAATATGTTCCGTAGATCAGGATAACGAACCTGTTTTCTTAACACTCAGTCGTTATGTAAGGTATGCACTGGAAATTAAATTTATTTTAAGAACGTTGCAGAAGTTTAATTTTTTCAGAGTGTTCCATGTAACGTCAGGATTACGAATCTGTGTGTAAGTGTTCTTCACACCCAATATTTTCTTAAAGTTTATGCTGAAAAAATTGGATCTGTTTAAATAAGGTAGGGGTGTCTCCTTCAGAAAAATCGTAGGTAGCGCGATAGCGCTACCTATAATATACTTGGCCTCCTTTTTTCTTATATGTTTATCACAGCGAGTGCGAAATTTGTTTTCCCCTCACAGCTATAATGGCACACATATGGGAGGTGCGGTTTTTTTAATCGATGGATAATTAAAAAATTCGATGTCGGTCTTTTTTATTTTTGTTTACACTCAATACCGATTTAGCAATGAGCGTGTAAAGTGTAAACCGAAAAATCAAATAATTTGCGGAGGGCCAATTTTTTTTAATGTAGCCTCTGAGCTGTAGATTTCGAATCTGACCTTAAAATTTCTTAATTTCGGTTTCTGTGCAGTCCTATTAGTTTTATAATGTAGAGGGTTGCAAAATCTCAAAACCGAATTTTTTTGTTTTTCTTATAATGCAATGTTCCTTTATCTGTGATCGTTTTAGTGTAAAGGGTTCGAGACGAAAAACGATATTTCTTCAACTACTCCGCTAAGTAGGCGGAACATGCTAATTATGCTTAAAAGGTGCCCTGACCTTAGCGTTACAGATCCTAGCTTATTTTGTTTCTATACACCCAATATTGCGGTATTAGCACAAGTGTAAAGTTTACACCGAGAAGCATTTTTGCGCCCAGAGCGTCATAGATGATGAATTTTTTTAAAATGTTCTCCGTAAGATCAGAATAACGAATCTGACCTTCCAAACTTTTCTACAGCCGGTATTTGTTGAGGTATGCAGAGGTGAACGTTGAATTATACCAACATCTATTTTCTAATGCCGATAGATAACTCCGTATTGCATATTGTTCGATCCTTATTTCAGAGGTTTTTGACTCTCTTTAATAGGGCTTAGTGCCAAAAAAGACTAAGTGCATTTTTTCAGGATTGGGTTCTCAGGCGGCTTCATGTGCTGCATGGGTACATCTTATAGTGCTGAAGGGGCTTATCTGTGATAATCAATAGACATGGTCAAGATAATATAAATTTTCGCAGATAGGCCTTTATAGCACTTTTTAGATGCACCCCGAATGCATATGTCGCCGTCGAGAACCTGATTTTCAAAATTTCAGATAGTCCTTTTTTGCACTAAGCCCTCGAAATAATTATTTTTATCATCATAAATACACTATTCTTACACTTCAGTAGAATGATGAATACTTTTCAAAATAGTATAATCAAGCTGAAACCTTCCGATATGTCGAGTTGGCGCAGTGGTTGACAACTCCGTTCTCGGATGCGGTCTTAAGAAAAGAATGATGGTTCGAATCTTCCGAATGCTGACTTTTTTCATTTTTTTAATTCTCTTGGCGAAACCATGCACTCAGGTTCTGCAGATAGTACTTTTTTTTAAATTTCGCCTCAGTTCTCGAATGGGAGTGTGAAGAGTGCGAAAATCTGGGGGTGAAAAGACACATTTTGGCCGAGTTTTCGACTTGTTTATGTCTGCCAACAAGTCCGGTTATGAGTTTTAGGTAATTTTTCCTGACAGATATGTACTACGGATCAAGGGCTATCTTGTGCTTACCAGCAAACTTTTCTACAATCAATACGCAGTCAATACCAAGGTTTTAAACTTTACACTGTAGTGGATGAGTAAAAAAACAGATTTTGTCCAAGAATTCCCTGCAAACTTTTTCGGAAATGAGTTGGTATGAATTGAATAAAACATAAATAAAGTAACTTCTAATGGCTACACGTCGAAGCAAGTCGCGTTCAAAAAAACGTAATATTGAGTTGTTTATGGGGTGTAAAGTTCAAAATCTGAGGTGTAAAGTGGACGAAAAAAACAGGGTTTTTTCATATTTTCATTGGTTAATCATATTAAATATTTTGCGGAACATAAGTTTGGCACATACAAACGTACTACAATCAAAGGGCAACAAACTGGCCCGAATCGAATTTATTCACATTCAATGGGGCGTTGGGTTCAGATTTTTAAAGTTTATCATGTGGTGGACAGTGAAAAATACGTGTTTGTACATTTTTTGTTTGCCACTTTCTCTGTTCAGAAGTCGGGCGAGGTCGAATAGAATAAAAATAAAGTATTTTCTAAGGGGTACGCGTCACAGCGAATCGCGTTTGTTTACATCAGTATTTAGCTTTTTCGGGAGGTGTAAAGTCAAAAAATGGGGGAGTTAAACGTGTTTCTGTCTTGTTTTTTCTGTCAAGTTCTGGGTTATGAGTCTGAACATAATCTCAAGTCTAAAAATGAACAAAATGAACCAGAAACCAAATGTGATACGCCAGTTTGTTTGCACACAACAGTGGTGTAAAGTGCTTGACATGTGATATTTATTTTTTTATGTACTGAAATCACGCTAATTAAAAGTAGTGTACTAGCGAAGAAAAATGCTCCGATGAAACAAAAAAGATGAATATACTTGGAATTGTGGATTATTAAGGATGTAAAAGGAGGGGACTAGGAAAAATCTACTTAAAGTCGCAAAATCTGCTAAAAATCACACTTTCTCTAAGTAACGCTAAAAATCGAAGTATATTCTGCGGCCTCTAAAAAAGTGTCTTTTTTAAATAATGTTCAAAGTTTCAGATGAGAGTGTATAAACGGAATCTGTAATGTTTATTTTTTTTAAATTGCTGGCAAGTAGCAACGCTGACTAGCTTCGTATCCTGATTGATAGAAAACTAAGTGGTATTGTATTTGAAGTTGCTTTATTTTGTTTTGAGCATTAAAGCAAGCAAAGCAGGGGCCGATTGATTAGTGCACACAATCGTTAAGGAGTGCTAGTGTACCTAAATTTAGTCTGTTTCAAGTCATCAAGTCAACTTACGCCTTTCCTACTGTTTTAAACCATTCATTCGATTGGCTTAGAAAGACTGTCAGTTTACTCAACATCATTTCCCATAGTTACTGCGTAGCTAATGTGCTGCTTTTTCAATCATTTTATGGTTAAACATTTATTTTAATCTGTTGGCCGCAGAATATACTTCGATTTTTTGCGTTGCTTAGAGAAAGTGTGATTTTTAGCAGATTTTGCGACTTTAGGTAGATTTTTCCTTGTCCACTCCTTTTACATCCTGAACAATCCACAATTCCAAGTATATTAATCTTTTTTTGTTCCATCGGAGCATTTTTCTTTGCTAGTATTGCTAATATACAGAGCAATATTCTTTTCCGCCCTCTTGGACTGCTATCATTATTGTGGCATGTTACCGTATATGTTTACTGACTGATTTGCTCAAGACATGCTAATTAAAAGTGGGGTACTAGCAAGGAAAAATGCTCCGATGAAACAAAAAAGACGAATGTACTTGGCATTACGGATTATCGATGATGTAAAAGGAGGGGACTAGGAAAAACCTGCTATGTATAAGCCTAAAGTCGTTAGAAATCTTACAAGTCAGACTTTCTCTAACCATCGCAAACACTTGAAGTATATGTATTCTGCAGCCTCTGAAAAAGTGTAACCTTTGTTGAATAATTTTCAATGCTTCAATTTGGTGTGTATTGATATAATCTAGAATGATTACTTCTTGTAAATTGCTTGCTAGTCTGTTTCACGTAAGCTAACGCGTTTGCTACTGCTTTAAACCAACTATTTCTTTGATTGTCTTGAATGCATCGATGTTTGCTATTTCATTCAATTGGCTTGCAAAGTATCTCCTAGTTTACTCCATCTAATTTCTCATAGCTACTGCATAGCTAAATTGCTGGTTTTTTCAATCGTTTTTTTTGTTTCAGTTTGCAGGCCGCAGAATATACTTCGATTTTTTTGCATTGCTTAGAGAAAGTCTGATTTTTAGCAGATTTTGCGACTTTAGGCATAAATATAGGTGAGTAGGTTTTTCCTAGTCCTCTCCTTTTACATCCTTAATAATCCACAATGCTAAGTATGTTCGTCTTTTTTGTTCCATCGCATCGTTTTTCTTTGCTAGTTCTTTTCTAATGCCACAAGAGAGCAATTTTAGAAGAATAGTAGGTACATAACAAATCCTCATTTTATATTATATTCCTATATATGGCGGACGTACTGCGCAATTTTTAGTGCATTTTAAATTCATCGGTTGGCGTAACTTATTAGCAGGTTAACGAGCGCACTGAGTTTATTGAGGAAAGATGCAATAAGCAAATTCTGACCCGAAAAATTCTATTAGAGGAAAATTTCTGGCTTTTTTAATTCTTCCTCGTGCAATAATATGAACGTCCCTTTTCTAACCCACAATCCGATGAAATAATTATTACTGGGAGAAAATATTGAATGATATTTTGCACGGCTACACTTCGTTCAACTTTTTTTCTGTAAAAGGAAACTATGAGATCAACGGCTCGATAAAACAGGTGTATTGACTGTTATTCTTAAAAGTCGTGTTTTATTTATCTTATTATTATATATTTCTAGAAATTCTATTTTCTATTCTAATATTTATTGTATTTTAATTTTTTATTCACAAACATCTTTATTGCATTACTTACCGTCGTCGCCGTCTTTTGGTTTTGGGTCGGCGTATGTAAATAATAAAATCGTTAAAAATACTAATAATGATAACCACAATCTCATATTCTTTGATTCAGGAGATACTAAGTGCAGAAAAGTTTTTAAGCAGCTCTCGATACAATTGATGCAGTATTAACACTGACTGTTATTTGCTGTCGTTAAATGATCCTTGGTAATGTGCTGGAGGTCGAGTTTCTCAACCACTTTTTTACTCGAAAAATGCTGTCCTGTTATTGACATTCAATTTTCATTTGTAAGCGTTTAACTCGTAAAATTTTTTGACAGGAATGGTGATCATTTACGGACTGTTATTTTTACAATTTTGATCGATGACCGTCGCATTATAATTTTTGTTGTGAGGCGAGTAGTGAAAGCGATTTTTTCTTTATCTGCACTCGGTAAGTATTTTTCAATTGGATTATCAATCAATAATACATTTCGGAATCGAAAAAACTTTTTTGTAGAAATTGTTATTGGGAATCGTATCAATAAGTTTCTATCACAGAAACTATGATTTTCCTATCTAAATCTGGAAATTCCCTAATTTTTCGGGGGAAATTATAAATCGGAATAATCGAATAATCGTTAAATCACACTATCACACTCTACAATAAATGCACATGCGAGTCAATCAAAATAATGTAATTTTGGGGTTTTAAGCACGAGTTCGTACAAAGTAAAGCGATCTTAGTATCGAAAAATAATTTTATATTGGTACATCACTAGCTTGCTAAGGGATTTGATTTGAAGATTTGTAGCGAATAGCGAGCTGGTCCGGACGAGCGTTTTTTATTCCGACTAACTCACACGAACGTGAAATGAACATCAAATAATTCGATGTTATTTACCGATTTACATAAATAACCCGGCGTCAGTAGTAATAAAATAAACGATATTAAGGCTCAAATACGAAACGGGTTTCTCTTACAGGGAATAGACCGAACTACCCCTACACTGTTTTCGAAAATATTTCCTCCTATTGATATTGGTTTTTGGCCCAAAACAGGGATTAGCAAGAAGCCACAGAGTCTGAGAAAGGTTTTGGCTCGACTGATGCTTTTTCAAGAAGCTAACATCAACCTGATGGCTCGACACATTTTTCCACTCATGAATCCGAGCAATCATCTGATAGCCTGAAAAACAATTTTAATCTGGTGTGCTTCTTCTGGGTTACACCGTTCCAGGCCCTGAATCAGTGCTAGTCACGAACATACATACATCATGGAAATTCTGAAAGGGGAAGGTCAGGCCCAAAAGTACCTTTTTCGGGCGAAAAAACGATTGTTACACGTCAAAACACTGTTTTTCGACGTTTCAGAGAACGCCCGTTCTTTCTAGAACATAAAAACATAAATAATTTCCGAAAAATATTGGAAAAATCAAGTAAATTGAACAAAATATAGTCAAAAAATGTGTATACGGCAAAATTAGAGAGTTTTGAGCCAAAAATGAGCTAAAAACGATTAAAAATCACACTTTTCACAATTATTTGAAAAATCGAAATTCTGTGGGAGGATCGCGGCTATTGTGGGCGGGTGGGGGGTCAATTGCCATTCTAGGGGGTCCAATTCCTTCAAACCCACGCCAAGAACACGTATGGTCAAGAGAAATCTTCTGGAAACGGCTATGACCGATTTCAGGCTAACACTCCCTGCTTTGACATACCGTTTGAAGTCCATAAGTGAGGATCACTCTTCCTTGTGTGAATTTAGGAATTATGAAGCTGTTTTGAGTCTTATAACGATTTCTATTTACGTTTCCTAATTTTCTGACCATCAATTAAAAGTTCAATCAGTTTTGATTCTGGTTTTCATCTACAGTTTCTCATTGTTCGTTTACATACTTCACTGGCCTGCAATCACTATTTTGCATCATGTAATCATGTGCAGAGCCTCTCGTAACGGTCAGAATTCTGGACTCCTAAAGTAGAAAAGGATATTTTCGGGAAAAAATAATGAACACGATTAGAAATGGACAGCAAAGAAAAGTTTGTCAAAAGTGCTCGAATTACAAAAGATTTTGAGTTATGGTAATATTTGGCCCAACTTAAAATTCCCTCGCTTTTTGAGGCTATTTTAGCAGAGTAAAGTGATCATTTGAGATTTTTTATAATCTCTACGTATGTTTAGCTCCCAACAGACCGATTTGCTTTGCTTTTGGGACAAATGAGACAATAGGGTGTGGAGAATAAATGGAACTTTTTTGACAAAATCCCTTCCAGCAAAAAAACAATTAAGACAGTTTACGGTGTTCCAGCATAGATGCAAACGCTCTTCTGAAGTTATTCTAACTTGACGATGCTAAAAATTTTCAGGCCTCATCCTAGACTGACTACCTAATCGATCTTCCTAATCCTTTATATTCTCAAGCTTAAACCCGTATTAAACTGGTACAAAAATATACGCAGTTTTTAGTTTTATTTGACATTAGGTACATATGATTCAACAATGTCCTGTCAAACCTGATGATATTAGAACTAGCAAAGAAAAATGCTCCGATGGAACAAAAAGATGAATATACTTGGAATTGTGGATTATTAAGGATGTAAAAGGAGGGGACTAGGAAAAATCTACCTAAAGTCGCAAAATCTGCTAAAAATCATACTTTCTCTAAGCAACGGAAAAAATCGAAGTATATTCTGCGGCCTCTAAAAAAGTGTCTTTTTTAAATAATGTTCAAAGTTTCAGATAAGAGTGTATAAACGAAATTTGTAACGTTTATTTTTTTAAATTGCTGGCAAGTAGCAACGCTGACTAGCTTCGTATCCTGATCGATAGAAAACTAAGTGGAATTGTATTTAAAGTTGTTTTATTTTGTTTTGAGCATTAAAGCAAGCAAAGCAGGGGCCGATTGATTAGTGCACGCAATCCTTAAGGGCATGCTAGTGTACCTACATTTAGTCTGTTTCAAGTCAACTTAAGTGTTTCCTACTGTTTTAAACCATTCATTCAATTGGCTTAGAAAGACTGTTAGCTTACACAACATCATTTCCCATAGCTACTGTGTACCTAATGCGCTGTTTTTTCAATTATTTTATGGATAAATATTTATTTTAATGTGTTGGCCGCAGAATATACTTCGATTTTTTGCGTTGCTTAGAAAAAGTGTGATTTTTAGCAGATTTTGCGACTTTAGTAGATTTTTCCTATTCCCCTCCTTTTACATCCTTAATAATCCACAATTCCAAGTATATTCATCTTTTTTTCCATCGGAGCATTTTTCTCTGCCAGTACCCTACTTTTGATTAGCATGATTTGAGTACATCAGTCAGTGAACACATACAGTAACATGCCACAATAATGACAGCAGTCCAAGAACACATAAAACAATATTGCTCTTAACATCAGCATTATCCTTTTCAAACAAGACAACCTCACATTACTTTAACAGATCAAACTTTTTCAGCATTAACTTTACGCAAATATCAAGTGTAAGGAACACTAACGCTCAGATTTGGAAGTAAAATAAATTTGTAGTATAAACTACATTTTAACAACAAACGATTAGTGGAAACTTTACACAACTACTAGTTGTAGAGAAAACTAACAGTCACATTCCCTATTCTGATTTTACGTAGAACATTTTGAAAAAAATTAAGCTTCCGCAAGGCTCTAGAACAAGAGTTAATATGCAGTGTAAACTTTACACAACCACAGAGTTTAAAGAAAATTTCAGTCGGATTCGTAATTCTGATATTACTCTGATATTACGATCAACATTTATGAAAAAATTAAGTCTCCACAATGGTCAAGGACAAATAAATATCGTAGACTCAAGCTACGTTCACTTCGTTTACTTAACCCGGATCTCAAGCTTATGCGCTCACACGGGGGTTCTCGCCCTTTTTAGGGGGTCGATCACCAGCCGGCGACTCGGGGGTAAGCGGCCCGGCCTGTTCAAGGTAGCCCGGCCCTCTACGCACGCACCTAGTGAAACTTACTTACTTAACCCCTTAGAGATTAAGTACCTAATTAAAGTAAGTTCCCCGGAAACCTGATTGAGGGCTCAAAAAGATTATTATTTAACTTGTTTTGGACCGAATTCCGGCGCTTGAAAATATTGAGGGTTCCAAGTATAGTGTAGCACAAGGACAGAATTCAACAGCACGGAAATCCAACCAAGCCCAGCATCGTTAATTAAATAATTGATTTTTACAATATTTTTTGGACAGAAAAATTATGAAGCAATTAAAAAGCGACAGCATGGAGGATACATGTTGCCGACCGTCGTGTTACGCTAATCGGGTAAAATCAAACAATGTTATTAAACAAGGGCACAAAGCCCTGCCAAAGGCATACATACAACTGATGACAATTGGCACAAGCACGACTGATTAAAAACAAAGCGTACGGCGAAAAGAAGCGTGCACACTACGCTGGAAAAGTAGCAGACGAGTTCTGCACACACATGGGCGTGGGGGGTTTGGAGGGTATGAATCCCCAGAAGTTGAAATACCCCCAGAAATCATAATACCCCCCAGAATTCAAATTTTGATTTTTTTTGCTTTTTTAGCAACCTTTTGATGCCATTGGATAGTGCTCGATGAGAAACGTCGAAAAATGATGTTTTTTTCGCCATGCAACCACTTTTAAGACCATTTTTTGACCTTTGAAAATTTTTTCACCCCCCCCAGAATTTCGGTGCTGCCCACCTATGGTTCTGCAGCCAAGCAGATAAAAAGGCACGTACAGAGTCTGCTCACGTACGGCGACGAAAAGAAAGAAAAAGACACGCTCAGCGCGGAGAGGAGAGGCTCTCAGGCTCAAAAACTAATTGTAAAATGAAAAATCTTAAAGTGCCGTCAAAACTGCGCTCGCACGCAGTTTTAACTGACGCGAAAAAAGTGGCGTAACAACACGAACAAAGAGATATGATATGGATCTACGAATACGTCAATAGGCCTATAGGCAAAAGCTTACGGTAAAGGTATGTACAAACGAGACAGGCATAAATATGAGACATACAATGATCTTTTAACACACGTAAGATATGATAACACACATACCAATTCTTACTCAAGTCGCAGTAAGCCCGATTGCCCATTTTCCTATCCCGGATTTTGATTGAAAATATGTGTGGGAAAGGAATGAAAAATATGATAATTTTTATCGAAAGGTGGTCTCGGGCGACCTGCTTAAGCGTTGCGCTTGACGGTCGTGTACGTGCGTATGGAAATTGAGCACAAGAATGTACATCTGGGCAATCAGTCGTGGATGCGTAGGTATATCGTAATGCAAAACAAACGGAAATTCGCGTTGATCCAACGCGGCGAAACGGCGTGTAGAGGGATCTCTACAGATGTAAAGCAATTAACACCACTGTTGAGTGTAAGCAAACTGGCGTATCACATTAGGTTTCTGGTTCATTTTTAGACTTGATATTATGTCCAGACTCATAACTCAGAACTTGGCAGAAAAAAACAAGACAGAAACACGTTTAACTCCCCCATTTTTTTGACTTTACACCTCCCGAAAAAGCTAAATATTTATGTAAACAAACGCGATTCGCTGTGACGCGTACCCCTTAGAAAGTAATTTATTTTTATCCTATTCGACCTCTCCCGACTTCTGAACAGAGAAAGTGGCGAACAAACATATGGACAAACACGTATTTTCCACTGTCCACCACATTGTAAACTTTAAAAATCTGAATTTAACGCCCCGTTGAGTGTAAATAAATTCGGTTCGGGCCAGTTTGTAGCCCTTTGATTGTAGTACGTTTGTATGTGCCAAACTTATGTTCCGCAAAATATTTGATATGATTTACCAATTAAATACGAAAAAAACCTGTTTTTTCGCCCATTTTACACCTCAGATTTCGAACTTTACACCCCCATAAACAACTCAATATTACGTTTTTTGATCGCGGTTTGCTTCGACGTGTAGCCCTTGAAAGTTACTTTATTTTTATTTATTTAATTTTTCAGAACTCATAACCGAAAAAGGTAGCAGAGAAATCTTGGACAAAATCTGTTTTTTTACTCATCCACTAGAGTGTGAAGTTTAAACCCCTGGTACTGTGTATTGATTGTAGAAGAGTTTAAAGGTCAGATTCGTTATTCTGACCTAACGGAGAACATTTTTCAAAAAAGTCATCATCCACGACGCTCTGGGTGGAAAAAAATTTTTCAGTGTAAAGTGTTCACCTGCACTAATAACGCAATATTGATTGTAAAGAAACAAAATAAATTTTGACGTGTAGCGCTTAAGGCGAGGCACATTTTAAAGGTAGTTACCACGCTCTGTCTACTAAGTGGAGAATATGTCAGGGGAAAAATATTTTTTTGTCTTAGACTCTTTACAATAAACCGCCTCTAAATTCGAAAATATTACTTTAAAAAAAATAAAAAAGTCGCTCCTAGATTTTATAACCGTCTACCTTTTGAAACCAATCAGACTGCATAGAATGCAAAATTGAGTTAGATATACTGTGGCACATGAAAACAGTAAAAAACTGTCTAATTTACACTCCTGTGCAACAATCAATGAGTGTAAAGAAATTTGAAAACCAGATTCGTAACCTACTAATTAGGCAAAACATTTTAAAAAAATTGGCCCTCCGCAAATCATTTGAATTTTTGGTGTAAAGTTTACACACTCACGACGTGCTCGGTATTGAGTGTAAACAAGAAAAAAATGGGGGTCCTAAGTTTTTTTATTATCTACCTTTTAAAAAAACCGCACCCCTCAGATGTGTGCCGTTATAGCTGTGAGGGGGGGCATATGTTGGGGTGGGGGTATCCAAGTATATTATAGGTACGCGCTAGCGCGCTACCTATGATTTGTAAATATTTTTTATATGTTACAGACTATAGAAATAAAGCCCACAATAAATCAGAGACGGGCGTCGTTGTGTAGATGGTTTATCTACACGCGTTTCGCGTTACAAGCGAAACGTTTTTTATCGCTTTGATTTTGACCCAATATTCGCCGAGTTGCGAATTCGGCGCTCTAGCCGAAAAGAGGCAAATCTGTTGCCGTCGGACCGCGACTCCGACCATAGGAAGCGCCGTGGCGATCTAGCCACTACGCGCTCATTAATCCCACTAGCAAGTCACGTACGTACCGCGAGAGGTACGTATGCAATGTGAGCTATCCTGTACGGAAAGCCAGAAGGATCATATGGAAAAAATGGTTGATTTAAAACAAAATCCAGACTTTCAACCAATTTTTTTAAATAAAGCGATAGTTTCAACGGCGGAATTCAAAATGCAATCAATCATCTTTTTCAATATAATGATCCGTCTGGCTTGAAAAAAACATTACAAACTCCATACAATTTGGTTATTCAATGAACTTATGTAGGCCAAATGCATACTATTATTCAAATTGCCCTCTAAAATTTGAATGAAATTTTTCAATAAAGTCGTACATTTATTCTACAAATCAATATACTAAAATGAGCTCGGAAATTCAAAATTATGAGCCTCCTGGCTTGAAACTTGGTTGGAAACTAACTTCGAAACGCTTGTTTAACTTGTTGCTGTAACATTTTAACCAATTTTTTCAAATTTTACTTTCAATGAAAGCTTTCAAAGAACAAGTTTCAATCGATTTTTTGAAAAATTGCTTTCAACGAAGGTTTTCAAAATCAATTTTCAACCAACTTTTTCAAATTTTTTTTTCAATAAAAGTTTTCAAACTAGGTTTTTCAACCATTTATTTCAAAATTTATTTTCAATGATAGTTTTTATTTTTAATTTAAAACCAATTCATTCAAAAATTAACTTCTAATGACAGTTTTCAAACCCTGGTTTTCAACCATTTTTTTCAAAGTGAACTTTCAATGAAAATTTTTAAACCGTTTTTCGACCAATTTTTTCAAAAGTCAATTTCAATAAAAACTTTCAAACTCGAACTTTCAATTATGTTATTCAAGGATAAGTTTGAACGAAGGTATTTAAATAGTAAGTTTCAACCAAATTTTTCAAAAGTTTCAACGAAGGTTTTCAAAAGGTAAAGTTTCAACCAATTTTTTCAAAGATCCTCGAAACGAAAAAATACTGCCTGCAGCACGTCCTAAACCCTGTAGCTTCGCATAATTTTATTGCAATCTTGATTTACGAGTATACTGTAGCAATTTGTGCGATGTGGTCCGTTCGCAGGGTCGCCAAGTAGGGGATTTTTTCCCCCTTTTTTGGAGATTTTTGCCACTGGTGGCATTTTTTTTAGCGATTTAGGTTTTTTCGTGCCTATGCTTAACCATTGGTTTGGGGTTTTTTAGGCAGTTCGAGGTAAAAATTGGGTTTTTTGACGAGCACTGAATACGGGCCTGTAAGGGAATATTTTTTCAAAAACTTCGAATTTTATGATCTTAGTGCATTGAGCAGGTCGTATAAAGTCTAAATAATGCGAGTTTTGCGAGCTTCCGATGAATTTCCTGAGGTGACAAAGGCGTAGCGAGGGGCGGGGGCATTGAGGGCATATGCCCCCCGACATCTTTCAGAAATTTTGTTGATTTTTCTGGTGCAATAATTGTGTCCAGAAAATTGAGTTCAAAAAGGCAAAAACGTACAAATTTTCTGATGCTTCGCACTGAGTCGTTATTATTTATTGTATCCAATAAGTTAAAAAACTTGAATCAGCTAAAATAATACAGCACTTTACATCACTTTAGTGATTCAATGCATTATTTGATCATTGAATGAAACTGCGCATGCTTGTTAAGCATAATAATAAAAGTGTGAAAATGATTGTGTACCTACCAGTTTGTCTATTCTCTGCTTTGTTTGTCTTTCTTTACAAGAACACCATCTTTTTTTAAATGAAAGGAATGTTTAATTTTCTTTTGTTTTTGCGCATTTTCTGTTTTCTGAAGTACATTTTGTTAAAAAGAAGGCCACAAATGGGCCTAAAAACAGCAAGAACAAAGTTATCATTGATAGATCTTTCTATATCTTGTTGGCAGCGGCCAGTTGCTACGCTATATTCTTAGCAGAGGTCAAAAGACGCATTTTAGCGCAGAAGTTTTGTGCAATATTTAAGTTTTTTAGGCTTGATTCAGAACCAAAATTTGGCCGATTTTACGAAAATTTTAACGTTACTATTTAACATTAAAGTGCTTTTTCCACAAAAATTCTCCGGGATCTGCCCCGAACCCCGCTGGAGGCGCTTGAGAGCGCCACCCTAGACCCCCGAGTCGTAAAACCTTGTTGTACGTGTGCAACGAGATTTTTGGGAGGACAAAAAAGGTAAAAGAGTTAGGAATTATTAAATATTTCCGACGCTTGGCGCTGGAATCAGTTTGCTTGTTTCGTATGATTCAAGCGTTATAAATTGAGTTTAAAGAGCAAAAGCGTCAAAATTTTCCGGCGCATAGCGCCGCCGCTTATTGTTCTTTATTTTTATAAATCTCTAGCATTGCGTTCAAAAGCCTGAATCAGCCAAAATATCTTCATACTTAGTAATTCGCAGTTTTCTTGTTAGAAGCTTAAACTGTCAAAATTGTTCCGTGCAAATTTGATAATTTTCTGCTCTCTCTCAGACTATTCGTATTCACAGAGCTACAAAATGTTAAGGGTGGTGAAAAATTACTTAATTTCTTGGTGATCCGTCACGTATGATTTCCGGAGTCCAAACTATTTGTCAAAAAAGCCTTAAAATTCTTTATGAAAACCGTAAAAATTTAAAAAATTTTCGGCGCTTCGAGCAGCTTTACACTTTTTATATTTTTGATTGTAAGGAACTCATAAATTAGCTAGGCAGCACTACTAAAGGCAGAAAAACGCAGTTTAACTATACATAGCGTTAATAAAATTCATTGCAAAAGTAGTCTTGAAAATTTTTTTATATATAAATATAAATGTATTAGAAAAATAACATTATAAAAACAATACAATAAGGCACGAATAAATACACCGCTACCGCGGCCGAATCGCTCGTGAAAAGAACGTAGTTGAGCACTGACGCAAAACCATCATTATCTAATAAATGCGTCAATCTAAAACGACTAAATTTGCCTAGCCAGAGAACCGACGCTAAATCCGGGACACAAAATAATAATTTCGCGCGTCCTAATGCTTATATCTATGTAAATATACAATGACTAGCAAAGAAAAATGCTCCGATGGAACAAAAAAGGGGAATATACTTGGGATTGTGAATTATCGAGGATGTAAAAGGAGGGGACTAGGAATCTCCGTATGTTATATGCCAAAAATCGCAAAATATGTTAAAAATCAGACTTTCTCTAAACAATGCAAAAAATCGAAGTATATTCTGCGGTCTCTGAAAAAACGTATTATTTTAAAATAATTTTCTCTGATTGACATAATATCCTAAAAGCATATTACGTAATGCAACTTTTTGCAGACTTCATTCAACTTTGAGTTGCTTAATAATGTGACTGAAAGTGAAATACTGTTAACAAATCATAATTAAGTTGTTCGTATTTCATT
Organism: Mermis nigrescens; assembly: GCA_036768485.1. Classification (NCBI taxonomy): domain Eukaryota; kingdom Metazoa; phylum Nematoda; class Enoplea; order Mermithida; family Mermithidae; genus Mermis; species Mermis nigrescens. Next base: position 519,650 of record JAVLUZ010000690.1, read on the forward strand.
ATTACTAAGCATGTCACTTAGCAGATACAGCCATTTTAAGTGTCAAAGTGCAAGCAATATTCAAATTACCAAAAAATTGATTGAAAAAAGCAGCGAATTAGCAATGCAGTAGCTAAGCGAATTGAATGAAATAGTACATATCGATGCATTCAAGACAATCGATGATATTGTTGGTTCAAAGCAGTAGGAAACACGGAAGCTGACGTGCAGCAGACCTTATGTAGATACTCTTTTACACATGTCTACAACAATTGTTTACTAAACTTTTACATTTTTCAAAGGCCGCAGAATATACTTCGATTTTTTGCATTGTTTAGAGAAAGTCTGATTTTTAACATATTTTGCGATTTTTGGCATATAACATACGGAGATTCCTAGTCCCCTCCTTTTACATCCTCGATAATTCACAATCCCAAGTATATTCCCCTTTTTTGTTCCATCGGAGCATTTTTCTTTGCTAGTACCCTACTTTTAATTAGCAAGATTTGGAAATACAATACTAGATTCCATTTACTGTGCGGTTCTTCTAATAATTGAATGGTTTAAACTTTACAAAGCTACTAGTTGTAGAAGAAACAAACATTCTGATTAGTAATTCTTATGTTACGTAGAACATCCTGTAAAGAAATATGCTTCCAAAACTTTCTAGAGCTAAACTTAATTTACATTTTGAACTTTACACAAGAGTGTAAAGAATTTTAGTGGGATTAATAATTTCGATATTGCTCTGATATAACGATCAGCATTTATTAAGAAATGAAACCTCTATAATGTTCTAAGAACAAATTAACATTAGGTGTTAATCACTTTACACTACTCTTCATGCGCCCCTAGCAGACGTATCACATATGTTTCCATATATATTTTACGACTTTAGGGAAAAAATAAGTTACCGTGAGGCTCTAGAATGAAGCTTATTATATAGTGTAAACTTTACACTAGCAACGAGTGTAAAGAAGATTTTAGTCGGATTTGTAAATTCGATATTACTCGGATATTACGATCAACATTCATGAAAAAATTATGTCTCCATAACGATTTAATGACAAATAGACACAGATGTAAACCACTTTACATCACTGTTGAGTGTAAACAAACGCGCCCAGCTGACGTCCCTTATTTGATTCCATTTAAATTTTCAGATTTCGGCAAAAAATTTAGGTTTTTGCAAAGCTCTAGAACGAAGATTAACCACTTTACATCACTGTTGAGTGTAAACAAACGCGCCCAGCTGACGTCCCTTATTTGATTCCATGTAAATTCTCAGATTTCGGCAAAAAATTCAGGTTTTCGCAAAGCTCTAGAACGAAGATTAATTAGCAGTGTAAACTTTACACAACCGCCTAGTGTAAAGAGGACTTTATTCCGATTTGTAAATCTGATATTACTCGGATATTATTATCAACATTTATGAAAAAATTGCATGTCTACAATGGTCTGAGGACAAATAAACAATGAGTGTAAACTACTTTACATCACTGTTGGATGTAAACAAACGCGCCTACGTGACGTCTCACATTTGATTCTTTGAAAATTTCTAGACTCCAGGAAAAAATTAGGTTTCTGGAATGCTCAAAAACGAAGATAAATACATTTGTAGTGTAAACTTCATGTAAACACCTAGTGTAAAGAAGATTTTGGTCAGATTCGTAATTTTGATATTGTTCCGATATTACGATTAATATTTATGAAAAAAATAAGTCTCCATAATGTTCTATGGGCAAACTAACAATAGGTGTAAACCACTGTACAACACTGTAGAGTGTAAACATACGCGCCAGACTGGCATATCAAATTTGGTTCCTGGTCCATTTCTAGACTTGATAATCGTGTCCCTGACTCATAACCGGAGAAGCAGGCAGAAAAAACAAGACAAAAACGCATTTTAAACACCAAATTTTTGACTTTACACTCGCTAAATATTAATGTATACACAATTTGCTTTGACATGCACCCGATATAAAGCACTTTATTTTTATTCTATTGGACTTATCTCGACTTCTGGACGGAGAAAGTGGCGAACAAAAAAGCAACAAAAACGTATTTTCCATCATTTAGAACACTGTAAACTTTAAAATTCCGTACCGAACTCCCCATTGAGTTTAAAGAAATTCGGTTTGGTACAATTTGTAGCTTTTAAATCGTAGTACATTCCTGTGTGCCAAAATTCTCTTGCAAAAATTATTTGGTATGATTTATTAATCAAAATTCGGAAAAAACGTGTTTTTTCGCCCATTTTTTACCTCTGATTTCGAACTTTACACCCCCATAAATAACTCAATATTGCGTTTTTTTAAATGCGGTTTGCTGCGATGTGTAGCCCCTGAGAGGCACTTTATTACTGCTGTATTCAATTCACCCTGACTCATAAGCGGGAAAATTTGGCAGAGAAATCTTAGTTAAAATCCGTTTTTTTACACTATCCACTAGAGTGTAAACTTTAAACCCCAGGATCTAACTCACCATAGAGCATATAAGACTTTGCTTATATGCAGAATGTAGCCCTTGATCCGCTCTACATTTCTGTCAGAAAACATTTTAAAAAACTAATAACCGGAGTTAGTATCGGACATAAGCAGGTTGAAAACTCGACCAAAAAGTGCTTTTTCACCCCCAGATTTTCGCACTCTTTACACTGCCATTCGATAACTAATGCGAATTTCAAAAAACAAAAAAGTGCCATCTGTAGAATTCATCCCTCTATTATCCTATGCTGTTCAATTCTTCAAGTCATCAATACTCAGTTGTCCACATGCCGCAGTAAAAAGGTCCCAAAATTTGTCCTATGTTATAACGTTACACAAAAACTTTACACCTTCTTTACACAGTCAGTTTTGAGTTTCAAGAAAAACAAAAAAACACGGGCAGCGAATTTTTTATTATCTTTCTTTTAAAAAAAACCGCACCTTCCAGAAGTGTCCCGTTATAGCTGTAGGGGGAGTGCACAGGTGTTAGGGGTACCCAAGTATATTATAGGTACGCGCTAACGCGCTACCTAAGATGTAAATACTATTTTAAACGTGTGACAAAAACACTACTAAGGCTACAGTAATTAGTTAAACAATAAATATTAACTAAGTACATAAATTTAAGAGTCAATGTCTGTAAGAATCACCTTGCTGTAATAGTGACTTACGTAAGCAAAAAAAATAATTTTTCTTTGTTTAACATATATTCCACAACTTTTCACGCTGATTCCGAATCTGAAATCCGTATCACACAAAAATGACTTTTTGCTGACTTATAGGGGTGTAAAGTGTGAAAAATCGGAATATGTGCCGAATTTCATATGTTGATTAACATTTTCCAAAATAATTAACATTTTTCAATGCAGTTTTTTTAAAATTACAGAAGATTGAATGGGCTTCACAAAAAGTATAAAAAGTTTGTTTACCGGATCATCCCATGGGATACAGCAGTCAATAAAAGTCAAAAATATGAATTTTTGCACTTGCAACATTTTTACTTTTTTAGCCATAAGTCCAGAGTGGTCATACAGAATCGAACCTTATTTCACCACAATATGTGCCACCTATGTAACCGTTTCTGTGTAAAAAATGTAGGATATGTGATGGATAGTTAGTTATGTACCACTTTTGACAAACGTGAAATTAACTCATGTGTTCAAAGTTCGAAAATGATACATTTGTGCTATAAAAAAGTTAACGTTTCGATCTATAATTCCAGAACTGTAAAACATTGTGCGACTGCATGATACCACAGCTTGTACCATCTACGTATGTGCCTAAGTGCTTGCAAAAGATCATGCGTATACCTTAACTGGTTGTTGACCATTTCTGACAAACGGTAATTGAACTCAATTGGTCAAAGTCGAAAAAATCATACATGTGTGGTACAAATAACTTTCCTGTTGAGCTGTAATTCGAAAAATAAAATTCATCTTGTGGCCACATTACACCACAATTTGCACTATCTATTTGCCTAATTATATGCAAAAATCCATTCATATATGTTCGATATTTATTGACCATTTGTGGACAACGTAAACTTAGCTCCATTGGTCAAAATCACAAAAGTCACACATTGGTGCTTCAAAAATTTTTCTTTCGGCTCTGTAACTCAAGAATTAGGACACATTTTTTAACCGCATTACACCACAGTCTCTACCATATATGTCCCTAATTGTACACAAAAAATCATCTGCATATTCTACGTATTTATCTATCAGCCATATTTCACAAGTGTGAACTTAACCTAATTGGTCAAAGTGAAAAAATGCATGCTTTTGTTTCAAATAATTTTATTTTCTATTTCTAACGAGAAGTAAAATCTATCTGGTGACCATACTACGCCACGGTTCGCACTATCTATTTGCCTAATTGCATGCAAAAAATTCATACATATATGTTGGATTATATTTATGTATTATTTTTACCTGTAGAAAATCCTAGGCATAAAGGAATATGTTTTATATCGTCGAAATTCAATTGTCAAAACATTCTGAATGAATCAATGTGTCTTCAACGTCATCTGCCTCATCTTCTAGATTTGGGTCTGGTTGGAAAAAATCTTCTAAGCAGTCATCTTCATCAGTTTCAGTTGGGACAATTACTTCTCTTTTTCGTGCTTCCCGCGACCAAAATCCTGCAATTCGCTGCCATGATATTGTAACTTAAGCGGGTTGTACGCTTTTGAGTTATCGGAGGTATCTTAGCGCGCGCAGGTGCTTGCTGATTAAGTACTTGCAGTATGTATCGATACCTAAAACCGACAGCATGCCGCCGGGGAAGATACCTTACACACAGACAACTACAAAAACAACAAGCCACAATAAGTACCTTCAGGGCTTGCCTAAGTACCCTTGCTGCAATTAGCGCTGGTCACACGGCAATCTGCCTTTATTCTTCCTCTTGACCCTCAATACCTACTGCCTAGAATCTCCACGGACGTAACTGGTCCGGTACACACATGGGCGTGGGGGTTGGGAAGTATGCACCCCCTGAAGTTGAAATACCCCGCTCCCTGAAATCAAAATACCCCCCCAGAATTCGAATTTCGAATTTTTTTGCTTTAGCGATTTCTTGATGCCATTGGATAGTGCTTGATGAAAAACGTCGAAAAATGGTGTTTTTTTCGCCATACGACCACTTTTAAGACCATTTTTGACCTTTGAAAATTTTTTCACCCCCTCCCAGAATTTTGTGCTGCCCACCTATGGTCAGTACCTATGGAGATTGCGGGAGGAGATTCTGACCGCAGTTCCTAAGACAGGAGTAATTAGATAACCCTGGTATTTGCCCTAGGTCCTTGGACCTATTTTAGACCAAAAGAATATTATTCGCGAAAAGAATTAAAGGTTTCGCACCAGATTACCTATGGCGAAACTACTTACAAATTTCGCTTCCGGTAGCACTCTGCGCAATCAATAAATACAATAGCAAAAAGGCTCTATTACGGGTTGTCATCCACTTTAAAAATTACGTAATAATTTTCATAGGTTTTTTAGTTCGAAAGAGAATTGATGAATTTTGAGAAAAATGATAACCAAAAGGTTTTACCCAAAACTATCCGGCAGTCGATGAGTCGAGGCCGGCCAATCCAATTCCTAACTACCTGCGATGTAATGCACTATCTAGGTAGCTGGTTTTTCTAGCTTTATCTACACCAAACAATTTACCAGACTATGGCGCTCACAAAGTCGAAGTCGACACGCCAGGGATTAAAAAAGAGCACCGTCGCAACTCCAGCCGAAGTAGTCAATGGCAGAGGGGGAATTACAGTAAGAAAGAAAAAGGGATTACGCAATTTGTTGACAAGAAATGGCGCTAGTTGCGCATGGATTTTCCCGGTCTCTGCATAGGCTTAACGTGAATAGCGGTCATAGCGCCTATGTTTTGAATGTAAAGAAGAAAAGGGGATTTATATGGATTCCACAGGCAACTCGTTCGCGTGTCCCTCGCAACACATAGCGATGCAAAGTCCAACCAATTGACACTGCGTGGCTGGATAGCCTCCGCTTGTCCTACTGTCGGATTCTGTCCGACTGCAGGTGGTCGCTAATGAATGGCTGGATCGCCAAAGTGGTACTTAAAGACCGGATGGTCAAGCTAGACGCACTAAGATGCGGTATGGCCGTTAGTATAAACGGCTCGTGTATATACCCTATCTACAATAAAAACTCAGATTGCTTGAGTTGGGGCAATCTTCGCATTTCAGTTGCAGTCCTCCTTGGATCGCACTTTCTTCGAGTCTTAATCCCATCATCAAATTGTTTGAGCAAATATTGGCGCTGGTTTTCTGTGAATGCTTTACAGATCTTTTTTGCCTTAAAGCCCAGCCAGTTGGTAATCTTTGGATTGAATCATCATCTACATGCATATCCCAGAATTATTGCAAAACTTTATTTAAACTTGGAAACGAGGCATTAGCTGCCGATTTTTTATTTGTTTCTTGTTTCTTCATCCTAGAAGAGCCCATGACAAGGGACCAGTCAACAGCAACATTTGTGCCAATTTTACCAGAAGACAGCTCAGCAAGATCTTTGCAACTGTTTATTTGTACTGTTCTTGGTTGCGTGAAATCATTTCAAAGACATCGATCCCTTGACAATCACATGGAGTTAGCAAATCACCAGTTTCAGCCTGAGCGCCTGACATTGCGTGATGCAGCTATTACAACGTACAAGAAGCAAATATAAAATCGGCAGCTAATGCCTCGGCTTCCAAGTCTAAATGAAGTTTTGCAGCAATTCTGGGAGATGTATGCAGATGATGATTCAATGCAAAGATTACAAACTGGCTGGGCTCTTAAGGTAAAAAAGATCTTGTAAAAGCATTCACAGAAAACCAGCGCCAATGTTCGCTTAAAAAATTTGATGATAGGATTGAGACTCGAAGAAAGTGCGATCCAAGGAGACTGCAACTGAAATGCGAAGATTGCCCAATTCAAGCAATCTGAGTTTTTATCATGGCAGCAAATTGCAGGATTTTGGTCGCGGGAAGCACGAAAAAGAGAAGCAATTGTCCCAACTGAAACTGATGAAGATGACTGCTTAGAAGATTTTTTCCAACCAGACCCAAATCTAGATGATGAGGCAGATGACGTTGAAGACACATTGATTCATTCAGAATGTTTTGACAATTGAATTTTGACGATATAAAACATATTCCTTTATGTTAGGATTTTCTACAGGTAAAAATAATAAATAAATATAATCCAACATATATGTATGAATTTTTTGCATGCAATTAGGCAAATAGATAGTGCGAACCGTGGCGTAGTATGGTCACTAGATAGATTTTACTTCTCGTTAGAAATAGAAAATAAAATTATTTGAAACAAAAGCATGCATTTTTTCACTTTGACCAATTAGGTTAAGTTCACACTTGTGAAATATGGCTGATAGATAAGTACGTAGAATATGCAGATGATTTTTTTGTGTACAATTAGGGACATATATGGTAGAGACTGTGGTGTAATGCGGTTAAAAAATGTGTCCTAATTCTTGAGTTACAGAGCCGAAAGAAAAATTTTTGAAGCACCAATGTGTGACTTTTTGATTTTGACCAATGGAGCTAAGTTTACGTTGTCCACAAATGGTCAATAAATATCAAACATATATGGATGGATTTTTGCATATAATTAGGCAAATAGATAGTGCAAATTGTGGTGTAATGTGGCCACAAGATGAATTTTATTTTCCGAATTACAGCTCCAAAAGGAAAGTTATTTGTACCACACATGTATGATTTTTTCGACTTTGACCAATTGAGTTCAATTACCGTTTGTCAGAAATGGTCAACAACCAGTTAAGGTATACGCATGATCTTTTGCAAGCACTTAGGCACATAGATGGTACAAGCTGTGGTATAATGCAGTCGCACAATGTTTTACAGTTCTGGAGTTATAGATCGAAACGTTAAATTTTTTATAGCACAAATGTATCATTTTTGAAATTTGAACACATGAGTTAATTTCACGTTTGTCAAAAGTGGTCAATAACTATCCATCACATATCCTACATTTTTTACACAGAAACGGGTACATAGGTGGCACATATTGTGGTGAAATAAGGTTCGATTCTGTATGACCACTCTGGACTTATGGCTAAAAAAGTAAAAATGTTGCAAGTGCAAAAATTCATATTTTTGACCTTTATTGACTGCTGTATCCCGTGGGATGATCCGGTAAACAAACTTTTTATACTTTTTGTAAAGCCCATTTAATCTTCTGTAATTTAAAAAAACTGCATTGAAAAATGTTAATTATTCTGGAAAATATTAATCAACATATGAAATTCGGCACATATTCCGATTTTTCACACTTTACACCCCTATAAGTCAGCGAAAAATCATTTTTGTGTAAAACGGTTTTCAGATTCGGAATCAGCGTAAAAATTTGCCGTAATATATGTTAAAATTAAGAAAAATTATTTTTTACTTAGATAGATTTTTTCAATAGATATGATTTTACTCTCTCGTTAGAAATAGAAAATAAAATTATTTGAAACAAAAGCATGCATTTTTTCACTTTGACCAATTAGGTTAAGTTCACACTTGTGAAATATGGCTGATAGATAAGTACGTAGAACATATGCAGACGATTTTTTGTGTAGAATTAGGGACATATATGTGGTACAGACTGTGGTGTAATGCGGTTAAAAAATGTGTCCCCGTTAGAGGTATGTTTTTGGGAGGTGTGGACCAATTCTTGCTGAGTCCGCCCAACTCTTGGCGGGGAAAGGTAAAATCCGGAAATTAAAATGTAAATGGAAAAAAAGAAAATAGGTAAAAGCTGGAAATAGAAAATGGAAATAGACAAAATAGGTAAAAAGCCGGAAAATGGAAAATGGAAAACGGAAAATTAAAAATTTTTTCAATTTGTGCATATGGTCCCGCCCGCCTACATACACACATTCAGTTGCATCAAGTCACCTCGTTTCCCGATTGATTTTCTTTACAGCTGTCGGCACCAGTCAAATAAACATAAACACGCTCAAAACTCATCACGCATCTTACAGTGGACGACGTAACAATCACACTGACTGGACGGATCACATTGCACAAACTGCTACAGTATAAATCCCGATTGCAATAGAACAATGCGAAGCTAAAGCGGTTTAAAAGGACACGTGCTGCAAGCAGTATTTTTCGTCTCGAGGATCTTTGAAAAAATTGGTTGAAACTTGCCTTTTAAAAACCTTCGTTGAAACTTACTTTTGAAAAATTTGGTTGAAACTTACTTTTTTAAACACCTTTGCTCAAACTTATCCTTGAATAACATGATTTAAAGTTCGAGTTTAAAATTTTTCATTAAAATTGACTTTTCGAAGCACACTGGCTGAAAAACGGCCTGAAAATTTTTCATTGAAAGTTCACTTCGAAAAAATGGTTGGAAACCAGAGTTTGAAACTTTCATTAGAAGTTAATTTTTGAATGAATTGGTTTTAAATTAAAATTGAAACCTATCATTGAAAATAAATTTGAAATAAATGTCGCTGAAAAACCTAGTTTGAAAACTTTTATTAGAAAAAAAATTTTTGAAAAAGTTGGTTGAAAATTGATTTTGAAAACTCTTCGTTTCGAAAGCAATTTTTAAAAAATCGACTGAAACTTTGTTTTTTGAAAGCTTTCATTGAAAGTAAAATTTGAAAAAATTGGTTAAAATGTTACAGGAACAAGTTTGTGCCGGCTCTCGTAAGTTAGTTTTTCAGCTAAGTTTTCAAGTCAGAATGCTCATAATTCCGAACTTCCGAGCTCATTCAGGCATTCATTTGCAGAATAAATGTACGACTTTATTGAAAAACTTCATCCAAATTTTAGAGGGCAATTTGAATAACAGTATGCATTTGGCACAAATAACTTCATTGAATAACCAAATCGTCTGAAGCTTGTAATGTTTTTTCAAGCCAGACGGATCATTATATTGAAAAAAATGGTTGACTTTATTTTCTTTGAATTCCGCCGTTGAAACTATCGCTTTATTTGAAAAGTTTGGTTGAAAGTCTGGATTTTGTAGTGAATCCAACCATTCTTTCCATATGATCCTTCCGGCTTTTCCGTTATCCTGTGGATTTATTATACTTCCACTTTTCCTACCATATAAAACATAGGCGACATGACCGCTAATCCAGCGTTAGGCCTGCGGTGACAAGAACAACTGCCGATCACACTACTGTCGATTTGGACGCCGTTCATGCAAAATTTATTGTTAAAACGTTAAAGATCATCATGTCACGCAAAATTATTGTCATAATATACTGAGCGTCGTAATGACGAAAGATTCGTATTTTAATATATATGATTCAGTTGGCCGTGTTTACGCTAGGCAGCTGCGTTTCGTCGAGTTGTCGTTTTTGGCCGTCTTATTCGTCGTTTCTCTCTCTTTATATCTTCTTTGTATATAAATTGGCTTTTAGATCTGACCGAGAAGTGACCTTGATCCAATGGCTCAGCTCCTTGATTCAACGGCCCGTATTTTATTGTTCGTCATAAAATACCAGGTGATTTATTCTTTACTTTTCACTTTATCGAAAAAATTCGGCTAAACTTTACTATATGGTGTGAACGGAAAACTAGCAGATGTACGTGTGAAAGGAACGATATTGATTGAAATGAGGACGCGTCAATGCGTAAAGAAAGTGCGCGAAAAAAATTTATGAAAAACGGACCAAAATTGGTGAAGATAGAGTTACTCAGGATATAGCTACATTAAAGTGAGGTATTTTACAGTTTACCAAAAATGTTTCGAATTCCGGCTCGGAAACATAATGTATCTGACATTTTCAAGGTCGCCGATTACGAAAAAATAAAAGCCTTACTTCTAAGCGAAGCAATTTCGTTATACAATTTTAAAACTTTAGAAAACAATTTTTTGCATGTTCTTTCTGTCTAGATAATGTGAAAATTCAAGTTTCTGCTTAAATGACGCTTAGGCTTAGGCTTAGTTTATCTGAGAAGGTGTTTTCGGCTGCTTAGGTCGAGGTCGCTCCCGCTTAGAGTCGAGCGCATAGATGCTCAGGTCAACGTATAGATGTTCTTAGGGTCGATGCATAGATGCTCAGATCGATACGGGGAGCCGCCTAGGTCGACCCAAGCTGGGTACATCATTATTCTGCATTCCACTCGTTTACAATCTTCAAATGGTTGGACACTTTAAGATAATCCCAAAAATGCCCGTTTGAACTCGTATTTAAGTAGAAATCTCTTTAACCGGATGTGAACAATGCTGCGCAAAATAGTTGAAATTGAAAAAATTTCTTGTAGAATTTGGGCAAAAATACAAAATTTTTTTCTTTAATCTTGGTATCTCCACGCAGTATAACGTAATTTTTTTGTAATCTGCGACCTTGAAAAATGGCAGGAAAATATTAATTAGTAACAAAAATTGGAAAAATTTGATTAACTGCTAAAATTCCTTAAAGTGGCTCAAAATGAGTGAAATGTCGAAGTATGATGTTTGAAGTACCGTAGTAACTCTGTGAGTTTTGCATGGATTTGGTTTATTATTTTTTTCCGCGTCTTTTAGATGACACAAAGTATCGTTTTTGCGCAATTGTAGTCGCAGTTCTCGAAATGGCGCAAAATCAGTCCAACTCATATTCTTCAAAAACTCCAAAAATTCTATCATCTACCTTTTGGTCTAAAAATCATAAAAATTATTACATAATTTTGACATAGGATGACTGCCCGGTCGAGAGCTCTATGTTGTTGCATTCATAATTCAGTGTGCTCATGGAGGACGAAAAATTAATAGTTTTCGCCATATGTATTTTGCGAAAACAATATCTTAATTCTTTCGCGATAATTATTATTTTGTCCAAAATAGGGTCAAGTGACCTAGGGCAAAATTCCGGGGGCTACTTAATTACTGCTGCGTTACGTATCTAGGGTGTAGCCGCCTAAATCTCCCTAGGTACGGACAAAATCTAGGTCCGAGCGCTTCTGAGGCTCAAGCCGCTTGAATAAAGGTTCGAATCGCCGTACCAGCCGACCAGCGCTAAGTGTAGCCAGTTACCTACTTGCAAGTAAGTTCCGTATGTACATATATTGGGTTCTGTTTAGGTAGTTGTACGTGTATTGGGTATCTCCTCAGGCGGCATGCTCGTCCGTTTAGATTGTCCGTACATACCTTCCAGATTACCCCAACCAAACCTACTATATTTACAGTTGTAAAGAAAACACGAAATAAACATTTTAATCTACAAATATATTTATCATCGTTCAGTTCACATCATTTCGAAAATCTGTCTCAGTGCGAAGTGATTCATACTTTGGGCCAGTCGGTTATAAGCGGCTATTAATACACGATTCGCAATAAAGTATTTTGTAATGAAAGGTACTAGGTTGGCTGAAGTTGATCCGGTAAGTTATGAATTATAGTGCATAATTCACTAAGCATTCTCAATAATTCTAAACCTGATTCGATTAAAAACGACTATGTACATAAGGCACCTACTGCTATAAATTTAACCTGTAACATTGAATAAAAGCAGGTCAGTTGAACAAAAGAACAAAAGCAGGTTCTTCCATTACCTAATGATTAATATGGAAGGTCAGCTGGTCTGGGGAGTCAATGTCCATGAGCTTTTCGATGCCAAAATGATTTGAAAAACCTAGCATAAATGCTAAAATAATGCAAATCGAGGTGGGCTAAACTTAAGAATATGGTACTTTCGGAAAAGGTGCAAAACGAATATGGAATGCCAAAATTTTTTGCCAAAATGATAGAACATGATAAATTGAAGCGCGGAAAGAAAATTTGGTGAAAATCTGAGCCATATTTGCAAAGTTGCAGGCAACTCTCGATTTGAGTGTTGCGTGGGACGATTAAACGACTCGATCCAAGGACTTACACATTTGTCAGAAATAAATAATATGGGCTGAAATAACGGAAGGAAGCATAGCAATGAAGGAGAAAAAGGAAAAAAGGCGCGGAAAGTCGTTTGAAATTTTAAAAAAACTTTAAAAAATTTTCATATTTTTTTGCATGTTTTTTTCGGTTTTACTCGAAAATCTAAGTTTTTGCTTCTATTATACTCAGGCTTAGGCTTAGTATATCTAAAAGGTGTTTCAAGCTGCTTAGGTCGAGGTCGCTCCCGCTCAGGTCGATGTATTGATGCTTAGGTCGATGTATAGATGCTCAGATCGATGTATAGATGCTTAGGTCGATGTATAGATGCTTAGGTCGATGTATAGATGCTTAGGTCAATGTATAGATGCTTAGGTCGATGCATAGATGCTTAGGTCGACGTAAATTGGGTATCTACATGTGATTCTGCATTCAGCTGTTTGAATCTTCAAATACTTAGGTCGAGAAGATGCTTGTTTAGGTCGAGAAAAGGCTAATTAAAGAAACCCATAGCTTTTGTAATATTGATCATAGACGGATGAAATTTTTTTCCGCGCTTTCTTTTAACATGTTCTAAGTACTTGAGCAAAAAATCCGCTCTTCTGAAGTTTATTTGTTAGTATTCAGAAAGTACCATATTCTTAAGTTACTCCATCGAGGTGACTCACAGTTTCTGATTAATTTTAAGCACTTGTGAGGCAAAATTTTCGATTTTCATCCATCCTCGGCCCCTATTTTATCTCATTTTTCTGCATCATACAATTTGCATTTTCACTTTTTCCATTCTGTAGGTTCCAGTTCCGTAAGTACCCCTCCTCCCACTTGGATGTAGGGACCAAAATACACTGTCAGCTTGTCCCAGAACTACACAACTTCTGAGCGAGATGCAAGCAAACCAGTCTTTCGATTTATCAGATATGTTAGTTTGCGGCTTTTCTTTAACTAGTTCCCACCTATACCGATTATTAATACTGCTGCGTTTAAAAAAACAGCGATAGCATTCAAGCGTAGACGTGTCAGTAGACCATAGTATTGAATGTTCGGTAATTTCTTAATAGCCTTGCACTCATTCGACCCCTAGAATCTTCTGTAGTCCATTTATGGTTTAGATCCTTGTGAACTCGAACGATCCTACATCGCGAGTTGTTATTACGTCAATGGATAGATGCTGCGATGAGAAACGGTAGGCAAGCGGTGTTTTTGCTCAGTCCTTATAGTTTTATTGGCACTTTTTTACCTATGAAAATTTTGGGATCCCAGATTCTAGCCGTAGCGCTCTCGTATGACGCTATTCAGCTGTTAAGTGTAGGGTTAGTAATTACACTGTTAATCAAAGCGTCCGTCCTGTAACTGAGCATTATTATACAAAAAAACTCGTCACGAGTTCCTCTAGGAATATGGACATCTTTTATGATTTAAAAAAATTCGATGCCCGTGTTTTTTGAATTTACATTCCATGCCGAGTTAGCAATGAGCGTGTAAAGTGTAAACCGAAAAATCAAATAATTTGCGGAGGGCCAATTTTTTCGAAATGTTGCCCCCGAGCTGTAGATTACGAATCTGACCTTGAAATTTCATTAAACCCAATGGTTGTTGCACAAAAGTGTAAAGTATACGTGTTTTTTACTCTTTGCGTGTCCTTCAGCTTATCTAATTCAATTTTGGTTTCTGTGCAGTCCAATCAGTTTTATAATGTTGAGGGTTGCAAAATCTCAAAACCGAATTGTTTTTCTCCTATATACGCAATATTTCTTGATCTGTGATCGTTTTAGTGTAAAGGGTTCGAGACGAAAAACGATATTTCTTTAACTAATCCGCTAAGTAGGCGGAAGATGCTAATTGTGCTTAAAAGTTGTCTTGACCTTACCGTTAGCAGATCCCAGTTTATTTTGTTTCTATACACCTAATATTGCGGTATTAGCATAAGTGCAAAGTTTACACCGAGAAGCATTTTTGCGCCCAGAGCGTCATGGATTATGAATTTTTTCAAATGATTATCCGTAAGGTCAGAATAACGAATCTGACCTATAAACTTCTCTACAGCCACTGTTTCTTGAGCTATGAAGAGGTGAACTTTGAATTATACCTACATCTATTTTCTAATGTTGATAGATAACTCCGTATTGCATATTTTTGATCAGATTTTTCTTATTTCAGAGGTTTTTGACTCGTCCTTTAATGAATAATTATTTTTATCATCATAAATGCACTATTCTTAAACTTCATTAGAATGATGAATATTTCTTAAAATAGGATAATCAAGCTGAAACCTGCCGATATGTCGAGTTGGCGCAGTGGTTGACAACTCCGTTCTCGGATGCGGTCTTAAAAAAAATGATGGCTCGAATCTTCTGAATGCTGTTTTTTCCATTTTTTTAATTCTTTTGGCAAAACCATGCACTTTATTTGACTTATTCATCTATTTAGGTTCTTGCAGATAACACTTTTTTGTTTTTTGAATTTCGCCTAAGTTCTCGAATGGGAGCGTGAAGAGTGCGAAAATCTGGGGGTGAAAAGACACATTTTGGCCGAGTTTTCGACTTGTTTATGTCTGCCAACAACTCCGGTTATGAGTTTTTAGGAAATGTTTTCTGACAGAAATGTACTACGGATCAAGGGTTTCTACAATCAATACGCAGTTAGTACCAGGGTTTTAAACTTTACACTCTAGTGGATGAGTAAAAAAACAGATTTTTCCCAAGATTTTCTGCCAACTTTTTCGGTCAAGAGTTGGGGTAAATTGAATAAAATAGAAATAAAGTAACTTCTAATGTGGCTACACGTCGAAGCAAGCCGCGTTCAAAATAACGGAATATTGAGTTGTTTATTTGATGTAAAGTTCGAAATCTGAGGTGTGAAAGTCGGGCGAAAAAACAGGTTTTTTCGTATTTTGATTGGTAAATCATATCAAATATTTTGCGGAACATAAGTTTGGCACATACAAAGTACTACAATCAGAAGGGCAACAAACCGGCCCAAACTGAATTTATTTACATTCAATGGGCCAGTTTCAGATTTTTGAAGTTTACAATGTGGTGGACAGTGGAAAATACGTGTTTGTACATTTTTTGTTCGCCACTTTCTCTGCTCAGAAGTTGGGTGAGGTCGAATAGGATAAAAATAAAGTACTTTCTAAGGGGTACGCGTCACAGCGAATTGCGTTTGTTTACATCAGTATTTAGCTTTTTCGGGAGGTGTTGAGTCAAAAAATGGGGGACTTAAACGTGTTTCTGTCTTGTTTTTTCTGCCAAGTTCTGGGTTACGAAGTCTGGACATAATCTGAAGTCTAAAAATGAACCAAAAACCAATTGTGATACGCCAGTTTGTTTGCACACAACAGTGGTGCAAAGTGGTTAACATGTGATATTTATTTGTCCTCTGGGCCATTGTGGAGACTTAATTTTTTAATAAATGTTGATCGTAATATCAGAGTAATATCAGAATTATGTATCCGACTGAAATTTTCTTTACACTCTGTGGTTGTGTAAAGTTTACACCGCATACTAACTTTAGTTCTAGAGCCTGGAGAAGCGTGACCTTTTCTTAATGTCTAAAAATGTACCAGGAATCAAATGTGAGACGCTAGTTGAGCGCGTTTGCTTACACTCAACAGTGGTGTAAAGTAGTTTGCAACTGATGTTTATTTGTTCTCGGGTTATTGTTGAGACTCAATTTCTTCATAAATCTTTATCGTAATATCTGAGTAATATTAGAATGACGAATCCGACTAAAGTCTTCTTTACACTCTGTGGTTGTGTAAGGTTTACACTGCATATTAACTTTAGTTCTAGAGCCTTGCGGAAGCTTAATTTTTTTGCAAAATGTTCTACGTTAAGTCAGAATTAGTAATCTGACTGTTAGTTTTCTCTACACCTAGTAGTTGTGTAAAGTTTGCACTATTCATTCGATATTAATATGTAGTTTATACTACAAATTTATTTTATTTCCAAATCTGAGCGTTAGTGTTCCTTACACTTGATATTTGCGTAAAGGTTTTCGAGTTTTTGCTGAAAAACTTTGATCTGTTTAAATAATGTAAGGTTGTCTTATTTAAAAAGGATAATGCTGATGTTAAGAACAATATTGTTTTCCGCGTTCTTGGACTGTTGTCATTATTGTGGCATGTTACTCTATGTGTTTACTGACTGATGCACTGAAATCACGCTTATTTAAAGTAGTGTATGTACTAGCAAACAAAATGCTCCGATGGAACAAAAAAGATGACTATACTTGGAATTGTGGATTATTAAGGATGTAAACGGAGGGGACTAGAAAAAATCTAACTAAAGTCGCAAAATCTGATCTAGTATACAATTTACCGCCACCGTTTTTAGCCGATTCAAATAAGCTACAGTGACCAAAACTGTAGATCACTATTTTTATTGATGCGAGTCAGAACGTGTTTGATAATTTTTGTGTAAAGTTTGGTCACTGTAGCTTATTTGAATCGGCTAAAAAACGGTGGCGTGGCGGGTAAATTGTATACTAGATCCCAAAATCTGCTAAAAATCAATCTTTCTCTAAGCAACGCAAAAAATCGAAATATATTCTGCAGACTCTAAAAAAGTGTCTTTTTTAAATAATGTTCAAAAGTTTCAGATAAGAGTGTATAAAGAAATCTGTAATGTTTATTTTTTTACATTGCTGGCAAGTAGCAACGCTGACTAGCTTCGTATCCTGATCGATAGAAAACTAAGTGGAATTGTATTTAAAGTTGTTTTATTTTGTTTTGAGCATTAAAGCAAGCAAAGCAGGGGCCGATTGATTAGTGCACACAATCCTTAAGAGCATGCTAGTGTACCCACATTTAGTCTGTTTCAAGTTAACTTTAATGTTTCCTACTGTTTTAAACCATTCATTCAATTGGCTTAGAAAGACTGTTAGTTTACTCAACATCATTTCCCATAACTACTGCGTAGCTAATGAGCTGCTTTTTCAATCAGTTTGTGGTTAAATATTTATTTTAATCTGTTGGCCACAGAATATACTTCGATTTTTTGCGTTGCTTAGAGAAAGTGTGATTTTTAGCAGATTTTGCGACTTTAGGTAGATTTTTCCTAGTCCCCTCCTTTTACTTCCTCAATAATCCACAATTCCAAGTATATTCATCTGTTTTGTTCCATCGGAGCAATTTTTTCTGCTATATATATATATATATATATATATATATATATATATATATATATATATATATATATATATATATATATATATATATAGATATATATATATATATATATATATATATATATATATATATATATATATATATATATATATATATATATATATATATATATATATATATATCATATGAGAACATGCAAGACACGTGGTTACTGGTACTTACAAAAAAAATAATAAAAGCAGATGAAATTGAAGTGCTTAATAAACAAAAAATTGCGAAACTTGTCAAACAGATGCAAAAAAAGTAAAGTGTATTGGTATGTTAGTAAAGCCAAGGCTTACAGGCAGTGCACTTACATACGCCCCTCAAGAAATTCTAATAAATTAAGCTTTGAAACCAAAACCCTAGACTGTTTAAAATTTCTGCAGTCAACAATACATTGTGGCAATGTATTCCAAATTCTAGCCACCCTGTTTGCAAAATCGTTCTTTCTACAATCCAAATGAGATTTTCTAATATACAACTTTATGTCATTATTTGACCTAGTGCCCTGTTAGGTGCAGATTCGAAAAAATCTGAAACAGAAAGCAACTGTCCTTAATTATATTAAAAGCAAAAGTAAGGTCAAAATAGATCCGCCGTGCTTCGAGTCTTTCAAGATCTAACAAATTCAATCGTTCGCCATAAGACAAATCCTGCTGTTGATGCCGCCAAAGTATTCGTTTTGTAAATTTACGTGGAACATTTTAAATTTGGTTGATGTCTTTTATCAGGTAAGGATTCCAAACCACCGTGCTATACTCTAGTATCGGTCTTATATAAACTTTAAATGCTTTCACCATCAAATCAATATTTCTGAAATAAAAGCTTTTTAAATCAAAGAAGCAACTCTGGAAGCTTTGGATGCAATATTCACATAATGAATGCTAGAGGACAGGCCATTACTAACAAAAACTCCTAAATCCTTGATAGAAGCTTCTGCATCAGCTAAATCTTTTAAGAAAAGGTTATAGATGTTTTTAGGGTTGCCGTATCCCAAACACAAGGTTGCACATTTGTCATAACTTATTTGCAGTTGCCATTTTTCGGTCCACCCATGCAATGAATCAAGGTCTGCTTGCAAGGATCTGAAATCACGTGAAAAATTGAATATTTTAAAATCATCAGGGAACAGCATGATATTGCTATGCTTGATACTATCGACCAGGTCGTTAATGAAAACCAAAAATAATGTAGGCCCTAGCACACTACCCTGGGGAACACCACTAATTACCGGAATAGGGGCTGAAAGAAAACCATTTATTTTCACCTTTTGTGACCTACCCATCAAAAAAGCTTTAAGCCAGTTGAGCAAAGTACCCGAGATACCTAAAGATTCTAATTTCAATATTAGTTTTGAATGAACAACAGAATCAAATGCCTTACAAAAATCAATATAAATCACGTCCATTGGAACATGATTGTCCAAAGTTTTTGTCCACAGGTTTCTGCACTTTAAAAGCTGAGATGTACAGGATTTGTTCTTCAGAAATCCGAATTGTTGCTGATTTATTAAATCACTCTTGTCAAAATAGTCCAGAATGGCATTATTGATTATTGATTCCATAACTTTACACAAAACACAACATAGAGATATCGGCCTATAGTTTTTAAGTGAGTGTGGATCACTGTTTTTTTTTGTACGAGACAAAGATTTTGAGGCTCGTACAAAGATTTTCGGAGCCATCTTTGTACAATGTACAAAGACTTTTTGGGGCAAAGTAATAGTAATTTTAACGTTTTTTGGAGTATTTTTTAGCAAAATTTCTAAAAATTTTCGGCGCTTCGCGCCGAGTATCATAATTACATTCTATTTAGCTCCAAGCGCGGGCATTTAACACTCCAAAATCTATCTGTAAGCATCTTTGTACAGATTGAAGCATCTTTTACATCTATTTCCACTGTTTTATAAAGATTTTATGCAGAAAAAAGAACTATCAAACAACTTTGCACTGTTTTCTGCCGTTTGAAGATAAAATCGACTCTTTTATCTTTGCGTTGCATTAAATTCATAAGCCAATTCGTGTCTATTATGAGATTCAGTCAGCACATTGCAACCGCTTATTATTTATAATTGTGTAACACAAGTTATTTTAACCTACTGAGTCGAATTTTATGTGTAATTTCAACCTAAGACTCATGAAGATTTTGGCGTTTCGGGCCGAACTGATATAACCAGCTGAATTTAGGACAAAGTTACACCTTTTGCGAAGCGTGCGGTTCACGGATAACAATCTAGTAGTATGTAAAAATGTGTACATTCAATTGCATATCTATACTTTATATGTACAAAAAAATTTTCGCTCGTACAAAGACTTTTCCGGAGATCTTTGTACATGTACAAAGAGGCTCGTACAAAAAAAACAGTGGTGTGGATTGCCTTTAAAAAAATTGGAATTACTGCTTTACCACCAAACGTTGAAGCATACCAGAACGATATGATACTTCAAAAATAGTTGAAAGGGGTTCAACTAAAGCAACTCGAATTTGTTTCAAAAAATAAGCTGACAGAGTGAGTGGCATACGTGGGCAAAAAAATTCGCAGGGGGGGCAAGATTTTTTGAAGGTCAAAAAATGGCCTTAAAAATGGTGGTATGGCGATAAAAACACACATTTTTCGACGTTTCTCATCAAGCACTATCCATTGGCATCAGAAATTGGCGAAAAAAACGAAACAAATTTCAAAAATTGAATTCTGGGGGGTATTTTGATTTCTGGGGGGTGGGGGTATTTTTGGTTTCGGGGGGGTGCAGACCCCCCCCCCCCCCAGACCCCCGCACCCATGTGTGGTTGAGTGGGCTTCATCTTATTCAAAACTATAGCAACTGTGCTATGTTCAAATTTAACTATAGGCCGATAGTCTACCTCAATTGAATCGATATTTAATGATAGAATGCCGTTATCAATAGTAAAACTGAACCAATTAGAAAAAACCTGACCATTTGATTCAAGATTAGGCACAGATTGTTTCAATTTTAACCTCGTGTTAACAAAATTATAAAAAATTTCTCAGTGATGAACCTTTTTTTTAACAGTTCATTTTTTTCACGACTGTAAAAATCCGCTATTGCATTCTCAACAGACTTACTAACCACTTTGTACTGA